>JAPHNG010000293.1:0-14544 GCA_027405835.1 Asclepias syriaca
TTGTCCAAAGAATAATTTTGAATATCAGATTATGGTTGTTATGAATATTTGTTATATATGTTGAAGGTGTTATGTTTTTCCAGAAATAGTCACCTGCTTAAGATTCATTATGTCTGCATGTCTAATGTAGTTTCTTTTAAACTAAAATTAGGGTTATAGACAATTCCTAACCACGGTCTATTTATAACCTGTTTAGTTTAGCAGGCATCAATTAGTATTGGTGTATGCCATACTAGATAAAATAACCTGCGGAACACCATGTTTGTTAGAGTAGTCTAGGTAGGCTGAGTAGAGCGTTATGCCAGCGGTTATGGGCCAGCGGCGTGATCCCCGAAGTGACATAGGGCTTTCATAGCTGTCTTTTGTTCGAACCGTGAGTAGGACCGTTTTCCTTAGCGATGGGGTGGTAGCTGATGCGAGTCCGGTTGACATTCTAAATAGGTGTTATTTTACCCTATGTTGATTATGAATAATTAAGGACTGTGATTGACTAATTGTCACATTTAGTCTCTATGTTGTCACTTAATCAGCCAGAACCTAAGGCAGAGTACCTATCGTGTAGCTAGTCTATTGGAAAGTATCTACGATTTTATTAATTTAATTATCGTACTCCCAGGGAAGTGGCAACGGCTTAGTAGTAACTAGCCTTTTATCCTAACTCCTATCTTATAATCCAGTTATGCAATCTTCATCAAATACTTTGATGAGAGGGTGATCCATTCTCCACTAGGTTTAAGTCTAATTAATCCTAAAAGTGTTTTAAAGATGAGTTCTGATTCTATGTTATACTGTTCCTATATGTTGATTGACCTATATTCGAGTGTTTTAGATATATCTTAGCCTGGAATGCAACTATGTTCTGTGTCTAAAGGTGTACCACATCTGAGGTCTCTACACTACCGCCCCATCGTCGTTAAGGTAAATGGCCCTACTCACGGCCCGGACTAAAGTCAGCAATGAACGGTACCCTATGTCACTTCGGGGTCATGCTGCTCGTCGCAAAACCGCCGGCATAACTCTCTACTCAGCCTACCTAGACTACTCTAACAAACAAGGTGTTCCGTTGGTTATTTTATCTAGTATGGCAGACACCAATACTAATTGATGCCTGTTAAACTAAACAGGTTATGAATAGACCGTGGTTAGGAATTGTCTATAACCCTAGTTTTAGTTTAAAAGAGACTTACATTAGACATGCAGACATAATGAATTTAGCAGGTGGCTATTTCCGGAAAAACATAAAAACTTCAACATATAACACAACTATTCATAAAATCGTAATCTGATATTCATAATTCATATTTAGGACAAAGCAATAACACATATAAGAGAGGGACATGGGGACCGATGCCATAAAGAAATCACCCTTTACGAAGTCTCGCCTACGGAGCGTACTGCTGTATATGTCGTATTGCTTGCCCTGACTCTGCTCACCAGAACCTTCGGAGGACGCTTCCTCAGCCTAGTAGCTAGACTTTACCTTACGTCCTGGGCTTAAGCCTAGCCCTGTGGACTGACTCTTTGAACGCCTAGAGCTCTCTTAGGATCTCCTAACGAAATCCCGGGTATTCTATGAATACCAGAAACGAACCTATCTATAGAAACCTAAGATCTGAGACTATTTCTTAGAAACTAAAACAAACACTAATAAGAAAGAAAAATGAGATCCGAGTCTCTGAGTGAGTTGTGTATTGGAAAATTGTACACTGGAAACCACTTAATGACTCAGATCGAGTGGAGAGGGATGATTTCAACTGCTGGAGGCCTGGGGTATTTATAGCAGCTTCCCAGAGTGAAAATCTCTGAAAAATTCGATGTGGGACAGCTTCTGGCGGCTCGGGACGCCCGTCCTGATTCGTTGACCAGGTTCGGGACACCCGTCCCGGTTCAGGACGCCCGTCCCGGACCTTTAACCGGGTCAACATTTCCAAAAATTGCGTTTTTGCCCCAGAATTTGCTGTTTTCGTCTACTTTTCACCTGACACTTCCAAAATCATAAAAACCGTGAAATCAAGTAAATAGTAAACAATTAATGTCAATTTACTCTCAATTTCACATTAAAACATATATAAAAACATGCTAAAAATGTGATACGATTTTCGCGTATCAGATAACCCCACACTTAGCTTTTTGCTTGTCCTCAAGCAAAGTCGACATGGAGTTAGTGATTTTAAACCGTAGTGCAGTCACTTAAATTCCTAATCATGTTTTTATTCCAAAAATTCTTCAGACAATTCTTAACACAGGTCTGACTGGTTAGGTTGCTATGACAAGGTCTCAAATGTTTCTAGTAGCTTGTTATGATCAGGCAGAAAACAAATCAACAACTAGGTTGGACTTTTTTCTTAGTCACAGGGTCTTCCCGATGTGTAGTGTGTGTACTAGTCTAGACCAGATAGTCAACACAATGAACTCTTATCTTAACTGCTACCAGATAATACTTCGACCTATCGCTAGACACACTGACAACAGATAACTTTCTGAGTTCTGAGCTTTGGTGATAAGATTTTTAATGTTTTAGCACTTAGTTATTTTCTTTATAGATTCAGGGTATTTCGAGTTTGCTTAGAACACGTCAACTTCAACTACCCATGTAGCGAGTTCCACTCCGATGACTCCCAGATCTACACGACCTTAGGGCATCAGGCTTTAAGTTCCCCGAAGGAGTGGTGCTCGAGTAGCGAAGGCCGCTGGCAAACTACCCTATTGTAATTAACTTCCTTAAGTTCTTTTCACTTTTAGCTCAGAGTCTCATCTAGTCATTCTAACTGCCAATATATCCACAACTGGTCTAATTTTATCTAGTTAAGTCTCGAATAGGCAATTAGTTGAGGTCTCTAATCCAGACAAGGTTGTGCTCAGTTATCAGGAATTCCCTATTCCTAATCAATTAGTCCAAGATAGCTATCGACTATCTCCTACTAACCATAACATACTACCTACATATCATAGACATAAGCAATTGTTTAACCAAGCATACTGCATTTAGAAGTCTGAAAGACGGAAAAATTTTGGAAGGGTGTGAAAATACGGGAAAACAAGCAAAAGCATGCGAAAATTTTTCAAACTGCTTCAAACTGCTACAGTGCACCGTGCACTGCTACCCCACACTTAAGTTTGGCACTGTCCTCAGTGTTCATGCATAGCTAATTACCCCACACTTATTTGAAAACAAGAAATAAAACACAATTAAAAGATCCTTACCCCACACTTATTCAACTAACTACGGGTAAGAAGGAACATAGAAATAACAAAAACAAGAAATAAAATGAAAGAGATACTCCCTTAGTCTGTGAAGTCCACAATCTGCTCGGACGAGTCAAACGGCTCTCTGTAAATCTTTAGGCGTTGTCCGTTTACTTTTTGAACAATACCGTCAGAATCCATGATGTCACATGCTCCGAAAGGTGATACTTCCTTGATTGTGAACGGTCCTGACCAATAGCTACGCAGCTTTCCTGGGAAAAATTTTAAACGTGAGTTGTACAACAATACCTTATCACCTGGTTCAAAATTTTTCTGGGCTCTGAGTCGTCTGTCATGCCGGAGTTTACTTGTCATTTTGAACTGATGTGAGTTCTCATATGCTTTGAGCCTCCACTCATCCAATTCGTTGAGCTGTAAAATCCGGTGTTCCTTAGTCAAATTATCGTCGAGATTGCATTTTCGTACTGCCCAGTAAGCTCTTGTTCAAGTTCAACCGGAAGGTGGCATGCTTTTCCGTAGACTAGTCGATAGGGTGAGAACCCCGTAGTGGTCTTGTATGCTGTACGGAAGGCCCATAATGCATCCTCCAGTTTATTGGCCCAATCCTTACGGTTAACACCCACGGTCTTTTCTAGGATTCTCTTTATTCCCCTATTGGTTACCTCAGCCTGCCCGTTGGTTTGAGGATGGTAGGCTGTGGAAATGCGATGCTGAATTCCGTACTGCTGGAGTACTTTCTGCAATTGAGAGTTGCAGAAGTGCGTACCTCGATCACTGATTAGGGCTTTTGGACATCCAAACCTGGCGAAAATCTGCTTAAGGAATCTGCATACGGCTCGAGCATCATTAGTAGGTAGGGCCTGTGCCTCAGGCCATTTTGAAAAATATTCTACAGCTACTAAGATGTACTTCATACCAAAAGAGGAAGGAAACGGACCCATGAAATCTATACCCCATATGTCAAATATTTCTACACTTTGAATTACCTGTTGGGGTAGATTATCTCGAGAAGATATGGTTCCCGCTTTCTGACAGGCATCGCACGATCCTGTAAATGCTGCGGCGTCTTTGAATATGGTGGGCCAGTAAAAGCCTGCTTCTAATACTTTTCGGGCGGTATTGCTGCAGCTAAGTGACCGCCTGTTGGTCCGCAGTGACAATGTTCCAGAATTTGGAAACCTTCTTCTTGAGATACACATCTTCTGATCATCTGATCTGCACATATTTTAAATAGAAAAGGATCTTCCCAATAGTAATATTTCAGGTCAGCAAAGAATTTTTTTTTGTTGAGCAGTGATATCACTAGGGAGAGTCCGGGCTGCCAAGTAATTTGCTATATCTGCAAACCAAGGGGGTGAGAAAATAGCAAATAATGCACATAGATTCTCATCCGGAATTTATCAGATATGATTGTCATCAATGGCTTCTAGGGTCGGATTTTCTAACCTAGACAAGTGGTCTGCGGCTAAGTTTTCTGCCCCTTTCTTATCCCGGATTTCTATGTCAAATTCTTGAAGCAATAAAACCCATCTAATCAATCTTGGTTTTGCGTCGGTTTTATTGAAAAGTATTTTAGTGCCGAATGATCAGTATAAACAATAGTTTTAGACAGGACTAGATAGGATCGAAACTTATCAAATGCATATACTACTGCTAATAATTCCTTTTCTGTCGTAGTGTAATTTTCCTGAGCATCAGTTAAGGTTTTACTAGCATAATATATTACATGAAATTCTTATCATGTCTTTGTCCTAAAACTACTCCTACTGCATAGTCACTAGCATCACACATAAGCTCAAAAGGTAGACTCCAGTCAGGTGATGTCATGATAGGTGCAGTAGTTAAGAGTTCCTTAAGTCTATTAAAAGCTTTTAGACATTTTCATCAAAGACAAATGGAACATCTTTTCTGAGTAAATTGGTCAACGACTTGGCTATTAATGAAAAATCTTTTATAAACCTACGATAAAAGCCAGCGTGTCCAAAAAAACTTCTAACGGCTCTCACATTTTTGAGAGGAGGTAGTTTTGAAATAACTTCAATTTTTGCCTTATCTACTTCCATACCTAGGTGTGAGATCTTATGTCCTAAAACGATTCCCTCTTTTACCATGAAGTGGCAATTTTCCCAATTTAAAACCAGGTTAGATTTTATACAACGTTTCAACATTAACTCCAAGTTCTTTAGACAAACCTCAAAATGAATTACCAAAAACAGAAAAGTCATCCATAAATACTTCCATAGATTTTCCTAACATGTCCTCAAAGATAGCAGTCATACAACGTTGAAATGTAGCAGGTGCATTACACAAACCAAAAGGCATCCTTCTATATGCAAATGTTCCAAAGGGCATGTGAATGTAGTTTTATGCTGGTCCTCAGGGGAAATAGGAATTTGAAAATAACCAGAAAACCCATCAAGAAAGCAATAAAACATGTGTCCAGATAATCTTTCTAACATTTGGTCAATAAAAGGAAGGGGAAAGTGATCTTTTGTGGCCGTATTTAATTTTCTATAGTCTATGCATACACGATGACCAGTTACAGTTCTTGTAGGGATTAGTTCATTATGCTCATTCCTAACAACTGTTATAGCCTTTCTTAGGTACTACCTGCACCGGGCTTACCCACTCACTATCTGAGATAGGGTAGATAAGTCCTGCATCTAACAGTTTAATGACTTCTTTCTTAACAACATCACACACATTAGGATTCAACCTCCTTTGAGGTTGCACACATGGCTTATACTCATTTTCTAGAAGAATCTTATGCGAACAAAAGCTTGGATTAATACCTGGGATATCCGCAATTTTGTAGGCAAAGGCTCTTCTATGCTTTCTGCACATGTCCACAGTCAGCTTCCTTTGTTCTGCAGTCAGATCAGCTGCAAGAATAATGGGAAGTTTCTTGTTGTCATCTAGGAATTCGTAGCACAGATGAGTGGGTAGTTCCTTCAGTTCCAAGTCTGGTGGATCTTCAAACGAGGTTCGCTCTTTCTTCATCTCATCATCACCTATCTCAGTGAAACTATCAGAAGTAATTTCATTTTCAGAAGAGCTAAGTTCAGACTCCTCTAATTCTAGGGAGTCCTCACTTAGAATTGATAGTTTGAGCATAGGTCTGTCACGTTAATTGCAATCAAGTGTTCCATGGCATCCACACAAAAACAAGTATCATCTAAATGCATGGGATACCTAAGGGTCTCATTTAGATCAAAAGTGATGTCATCATTTCCTACCCTTAACTTGATTTGACCATTACTGACGTCTATTAATGCTTTTGAGGTGGCTAGAAATGGTCGACCTAGGATCAGGGGCACTCCTCCTTCCCCATTCATGTCCATGACAACGAAATCCACAGGAAATACAAATTTTCCGACCTTTACTAAGAGGTCTTCAATTATTCCCTTGGGGATTTTGACTGTCCTGTCTGCAAGTTGTATGCACATCCTAGTCGTTTTCAAATCATGCAATCCTAATTTATCAAATAAACTAGATGGCATAAGATTAATACTAGCTCCTAAGTCTGCTAATGCATGCATGTTAGTAATATTTCCAATTGTACATGGCAAGGTAAAACAACCAGGATCTTTCTGTTTAGACGGTAGTTTATTCAACAGAACCGCCGAACATTCTTCATTAAGAACCACCTTGTCCATGTCAAATTTTCTTTTATTACTAACAACTTCTTTTAAAAACTTAGCATACTTTGGCATTTCAGAAATAACATCAAGTAAAGGTAAATTAACATGAATCTGACTAAAATTCCTAAGAAACTTTTCAAATTGCTCCTTATCTTTATTGTGCATAAGTCTGGCAGGGTAAGGTACTTTTGGCCGGTACTCAGGAATAAACTCCGTCTTCCCTTTCCTTGCTACTTCGATTCGACCCGTCGGCGTTGGGTCCTTGGAGCCTTCTTCTGGTTCCTGCACAAGAATAGGAGGGTCAGATGGTTTGGGTGGAGATGGAGATAGAATTTTACCAGATCTTAGAGTGATGGTCTTGCATTCAGTTTGAGGGTTGGTCTCAGTGTTGCTTGGTAGCGTTCCCTGGGACCTGTGAGAGAAATGGGTGGATAGTTGACCCATCTGCCTCTCTAAAGTTTGTATAGCAGCTTGTGTGTTTCTGATTGTTTGCTCGGTCTGCTTCTGTCTATTCTCGTTCTGCTGGATTCTTTCTGCGTGAGCTTCCTGAATCTTTCTGTTGGACTCTATCATTTCCTTGTTGGAGTCGGAAATGCTCTTCAGCATGTCTCTAATTCTTGCATGGGATCAGCTGGAACGATGTAGTTCCTTGGTGCAGGCAGAGCGACTTGCTGGTTCTGCGGATATGGCAGTTGCTGAGGTACTCTTTTCTGAAGTTAGTAGTCCCGGGATTGTTTCTCCAACTAAATCCCGGATGGTTCTTCCAAGTGGGATTGTAGGTATTTCCTATAGGAGCAGAATTTACTGCGTCCACTTGTTCCATCTCTTCTGGGACAGTTAATATCCCATTACCATAACAATCCCACTGAAATGTGGTCCTTGGCAAAACTCGCAGACTTGGTATACTGACTGAATGTTTTCCCTTGTTGGAAAGCATTCAGCTGATTAGTAATGCTGGCCTTCAGTGCCTCAAATTGATCATCAGTGGAGGCAACGACCGCATTTACTGGTTGCTTCTTAGCTCGGCCACTTGTGCGCCAATTCTTGCTGTTCCTGTAGAGTCTCTCCAGAGCGTTTCTAGCATCTACATCACTCATTCCATTGAAACCGCTCTGGGGATTGAGTCCATCGAGAATTTGCTTACCCATGTCTGACATACCCCCGTAAAATTGCTGAATCAGCAATGCCTCGGTAAGTCCATGTTGGGGGCAGAGCCTGAGTAGTCTTGAATCTGTCCCAAGCTTCGATCACTGTCTCATCAGCAGCTTGAGTGAAACTAGACAGAGCCCTTCGATATTCTAGGACTCTTGCTGCAGAGTAGTACTCTTCTAGGAAGGCTTTGCTTAACTCGTCCCAAGAGATGGAGTTAGTAGGTAGCTGGGCCAACCATCTCTTAGCTCTGTCCCTAAGTGAGTAGGGAAAAAGGTTGAGTTTAGTTATTTCTGCAGTATGATCTCCCTTGAGGCCTTCGCAGAGAGAAGAGAAATCAGATAGGTGTTCCAGCGGATTCTCGGCTGCAGTTCCTCCAAACTGAACTCGATTTATAATCAGCTGGATCACATTAGGTTTAAGATCATAGCGAGGGTTCCCAGGGATTCGGATGGCAGATGAGACTGGGATAGTCTGTGGCTGGATGTAGGATTCAAGGGTAGGTCTTTCAGCAGCCATTTCTGTTCTTCGCCTATTAGCTGTGCGAATGATTCGTTCAGGATTTCAACTGGTGTTTCAAGGTTAGCTTCTGAAGATCGAGTCATGCAACTACAGAGAAGAACACGTTTTAGCCTGAGCAAACTGGTTAGTGGGTTACAGGGAGAGTGAAAACTAAAAAAAACTTGGAAGAAAGAGAAAAAACAACAACTATTCAGAAAACACAAAGGATAGGGAAAAGAGAATAACTTACCATTTAAACAAGAAAAAGTACAATTTTTTTGGATTTTTAGATTTTAAAAAAAAATTTCTTTTAATATTTGAAAGCACGTAAATTCCCTCAATATGGTTCTAGAATAATTTTCTAAAATTTGATTATCCTAAATGTCTTAATTCAGATAACATCTAAAATTAATTAGTTTGATAATCCTATATTTCGGAAACTGATTGTCTAACTGGTATAACATAAGTGTTAGTCTAAGGTCTAGATTACTACCGTTACCTATCATAAGCCTCTAGAATTTTGATCAGGAATCCTAAATTCATTATGATATTTCCCCGGCAACGGCGCCAAAAATCTGATGCGATTCCGGTTGACTCTAAATAGGTGTTATTTTACCCTATGTTGATTATGAATAATTAAGGACTGTGATTGACTAATTGTCACATTTAGTCTCTATGGTGTCACTTAATCAGCCAGAACCTAAGGCAGAGTACCTATCGTGTAGCTAGTCTATTGGAAAGTATCTACGATTTTATTAATTTAATTATCGTACTCCCAGGGAAGTGGCAACGGCTTAGTAGTAACTAGCCTTTTATCCTAACTCCTATCTTATAATCCAGTTATGCAATCTTCATCAAATACTTTGATGAGAGGGTGATCCATTCTCCACTAGGTTTAAGTCTAATTAATCCTAAAAGTGTTTTAAAGATGAGTTCTGATTCTATGTTATACTGTTCCTATATGTTGATTGACCTATATTCGAGTGTTTTAGATATATCTTAGCCTGGAATGCAACTATGTTCTGTGTCTAAAGGTGTACCACATCTGAGGTCTCTACCTACCGCCCCATCGTTAAGGTAAACGGCCCTACTCACGGCCCGGACTAAAGTCAGCAATGAACGGTACCCTATGTCACTTCGGGGTCATGCTGCTCGTCGCAAAACCGCCGGCATAACTCTCTACTCAGCCTACCTAGACTACTCTAACAAACAAGGTGTTCCGTTGGTTATTTTATCTAGTATGGCAGACACCAATACTAATTGATGCCTGTTAAACTAAACAGGTTATGAATAGACCGTGGTTAGGAATTGTCTATAACCCTAGTTTTAGTTTAAAAGAGACTTACATTAGACATGCAGACATAATGAATATTTAGCAGGTGGCTATTTCCGGAAAAACATAAAAACTTCAACATATAACACAACTATTCATAAAATCGTAATCTGATATTCATAATTCATATTTAGAACAAAGCAATAACACATATAAGAGAGGGACATGGGGACCGATGCCATAAAGAAATCACCCTTTACGAAGTCTCGCCTACGGAGCGTACTGCTGTATATGTCGTATTGCTCGCCCTGACTCTGCTCACCAGAACCTTCGGAGGACGCTTCCTCAGCCTAGTAGCTAGACTTTACCTTACGTCCTGGGCTTAAGCCTAGCCCTGTGGACTGACTCTTCGAACGCCTAGAGCTCTCTTAGGATCTCCTAACGAAATCCCGGGTATTCTATGAATACCAGAAACGAACCTATCTATAGAAACCTAAGATCTGAGACTATTTCTCAGAAACTAAAACAAACACTAATAAGAAAGAAAACTGAGATCCGAGTCTCTGAGTGAGTTGTGTACTGGAAAATTGTACACTGGAAACCACTTAATGACTCAGATCGAGTGGAGAGGGATGATTCAACTGCTGGAGGCCTGGGGTATTTATAGCTTCCCGGAGTGAAAATCTCTGAAAAATTCGATGTGGGACAGCTTCTGGCGGCTCGGGACGCCCGTCCCGGTTCGGGACGCCCGTCCTGATTCGTTGACCAGGTTCGGGACGCCCGTCCCGGTTCAGGACGCCCGTCCTGGCGGTTTGACTGGGTCGGGACGCCCGTCCCGGACCTTTGACCGGGTCAACATTTCCAAAAATTGCGTTTTTGCCCCAGAATTTGCTGTTTTCGTCTACTTTTCACCTGACACTTCCAAAATCATAAAAACCGTGAAATCAAGTAAATAGTAAACAATTAATGTCAATTTACTCTCAATTTCACATTAAAACATATATAAAAACATGCTAAAAATGTGATACGATTTTCGCGTATCAGATAACCCCACACTTAGCTTTTTGCTTGTCCTCAAGCAAAGTCTACATGGAGTTAGTGATTTTAAACCGTAGTGCAGTCACTTTAAATTCCTAATCATGTTTTTATTCCAAAAATTCTTCAGACAATTCTTAACACAGGTCTGACTGGTTAGGTTGCTATGACAAGGTCTCAAATGTTCTAGTAGCTTGTTATGATCAGGCAGAAAACAAATCAACAACTAGGTTGGACTTTTTTTTAGTCACAGGGTCTTCCTGATGTGTAGTGTGTACTAGTCTAGACCAGATAGTCAACACAATGAACTCTTATCTTAACTGCTACCAGATAATACTTCGACCTATCGCTAGACACACTGACAACAGATAACTTTCTGAGTTCTGAGCTTTGGTGATAAGATTTTTATGTTTTAGCACTTAGTTATTTTCTTTATAGATTCAGGGTATTTCGAGTCTGCTTAGAACACGTCAACTTCAACTACCCATGTAGCGAGTTTCACTCCGATGACTCCCAGATCTACACGACCTTAGGGCATCAGGCTTTAAGTTCCCCGAAGGAGTGGTGCTCGAGTAGCGAAGGCCGCTGGCAAACTACCCTATTGTAATTAACTTCCTTAATGTTCCTTTCACTTTTAACTCAGAGTCTCATCCAGTCATTCTAACTGCCAATATATCCACAACTGGTCTAATTTTATCTAGTGGAGTCTCGAATAGGCAATTGGTTGAGGTCTCTAATCCAGACAAGGTTGTGCTCAGTTATCAGGAATTCCCTATTCCTAATCAATTAGTCCAAGATAGCTATCGACTATCTCCTACTAACCATAACATACTACCTACATATCATAGACATAAGCAATTGTTTAACCAAGCATACTGCATTTAGAAGTCTGAAAGACGGAAAAATTTTGGAAGGGTGTGAAAATACGGGGAAAACAAGCAAAAGCATGCGAAAAATTTTTCAAACTGCTTCAAACTGCTACAGTGCACCGTGCACTGCTACCCCACACTTAAGTTTGGCACTGTCCTCAGTGTTCATGCATATCTAATTACCCCATACTTATTTGAAAACAAGAAATAAAACACAATTAAAAGATCCTTACCCCACACTTATTCAACTAACTACGGGTAAGAAGGAACAAAGAAATAACAAAAACAAGAAATAAAATGAAAGAGATACTCCCTTAGTCTGTGAAGTCCACAATCTGCTCGGACGAGTCAAATGGCTCTCTGTAAATCTTTAGGCGTTGTCCGTTTACTTTTTGAACAATACCGTCAGAATCCATGATGTCACATGCTCCGAAAGGTGATACTTCCTTGATTTTGAACGGTCCTGACCAATAGCTACGCAGCTTTCCTGGGAAAAATTTTAAACGTGAGTTGTACAACAATACCTTATCACCTGGTTCAAAATTTTTCTGGGCTCTGAGTCGTCTGTCATGCCGGAGTTTACTTGTCATTTTGAACTGATGTGAGTTCTCATATGCTTTGAGCCTCCACTCATCCAATTCGTTGAGCTGTAAAATCCGGTGTTCCTTAGTCAAATTATCGTCGAGATTGCATTTTCGTACTGCCCAGTAAGCTCTGTGTTCAAGTTCAACCGGAAGGTGGCATGCTTTTCCGTAGACTAGTCGATAGGGTGAGAACCCCGTAGTGGTCTTGTATGCTGTACGGAAGGCCCATAATGCATCCTCCAGTTTATTGGCCCAATCCTTACGGTTAACACCCACGGTTTTTTCCAGGATTCTCTTTATTCCCCTATTGGTTACCTCAGCCTGCCCGTTGGTTTGAGGATGGTAGGCTGTGGAAATGCGATGCTGAATTCCGTGTGCTGGAGTACTTTCTGCAATTGAGAGTTGCAGAAGTGCGTACCTCGATCACTGATTAGGGCTTTTGGACATCCAAACCTGGCGAAAATCTGCTTAAGGAATCTGCATACGGCTCGAGCATCATTAGTAGGTAGGGCCTGTGCCTCAGGCCATTTTGAAAAATATTCTACAGCTACTAAGATGTACTTCATACCAAAAGAGGAAGAAACGGACCCATGAAATCTATACCCCATATGTCAAATATTTCTACACTTTGAATTACCTGTTGGGGTAGATTATCTCGAGAAGATATGGTTCCCGCTTTCTGACAGGCATCGCACGATCCTGTAAATGCTGCGGCGTCTTTGAATATGGTGGGCCAGTAAAAGCCTGCTTCTAATACTTTTCGGGCGGTGTTGGCTGCAGCTAAGTGACCGCCTGTTGGTCCGCAGTGACAATGTTCCAGAATTTGGAAACCTTCTTCTTGAGATACACATCTTCTGATCATCTGATCTGCACATATTTTAAATAGAAAAGGATCTTCCCAATAGTAATATTTCAGGTCAGCAAAGAATTTTTTTTTGTTGAGCAGTGATATCACTAGGGAGAGTCCGGGCTGCCAAGTAATTTGCTATATCTGCAAACCAAGGGGGTGAGAAAATAGCAAATAATGCACATAGATTCTCATCCGGGAATTTATCAGATATGATTGTCTCATCAATGGCTTCTAGGGTCGGATTTTCTAACCTAGACAAGTGGTCTGCGGCTAAGTTTTCTGCCCCTTTCTTATCCCGGATTTCTATGTCAAATTCTTGAAGCAATAAAACCCATCTAATCAATCTCTGGTTTTGCGTCGGTTTTATTGAACAAGTATTTTAGTGCCGAATGATCAGTATAAACAATAGTTTTAGACAAACTAGATAGGATCGAAACTTATCAAATGCATATACTACTGCTAATAATTCCTTTTCTGTCGTAGTGTAATTTTCCTGAGCATCAGTTAAGGTTTTACTAGCATAATATATTACATGAAATTCTTATCATGTCTTTGTCCTAAAACTACTCCTACTGCATAGTCACTAGCATCACACATAAGCTCAAACGGTAGACTCCAGTCAGGTGATGTCATGATAGGTGCAGTAGTTAAGAGTTCCTTAAGTCTATTAAAAGCTTTTAGACATTTTCATCAAAGACAAATGGAACATCTTTTCCGAGTAAATTGGTCAACGGCCTGGCTATTAATGAAAAATCTTTTATGAACCTACGATAAAAGCCAGCGTGTCCCAAAAAACTCCTAACGGCTCTCACATTTTTGGGAGGAGTAGTTTGAAATAACTTCAATTTTTGCCTTATCTACTTCCATACCTAGGTGTGAGATCTTATGTCCTAAAACGATTCCCTCTTTTACCATGAAGTGGCATTTTTCCCAATTTAAAACCAGGTTAGATTTTATACAACGTTTCAACATTAACTCCAAGTTCTTTAGACAAACCTCAAATGTATTACCAAAACAGAAAAGTCATCCATAAATACTTCCATAGATTTTCCTAACATGTCCTCAAAGATAGCAGTCATACAACGTTGAAATGTAGCAGGTGCATTACACAAACCAAAAGGCATCCTTCTATATGCAAATGTTCCAAAAGGGCATGTGAATGTGGTTTTATGCTGGTCCTCAGGGGAAATAGGAATTTGAAAATAACCAGAAAACCCATCAAGAAAGCAATAAAACATGTGTCCAGATAATCTTTCTAACATTTGGTCAATAAAAGGAAGGGGAAAGTGATCTTTTCGTGTGGCCGTATTTAATTTTCTATAGTCTATGCATACACGATGACCAGTTACAGTTCTTGTAGGGATTAGTTCATTATGCTCATTCCTAACAACTGTTATACCGCCTTTCTTAGGTACTACCTGCACCGGGCTTACCC
>JAPHNG010000294.1:0-29408 GCA_027405835.1 Asclepias syriaca
GGGGGAATTGTTTTGTTCACCTTCATTTTCCAGGCTTTGGATACATTTGTAGGCGGTTCTGTTTCTTAACCTATCCTTACTGATGTGAAGAATATTAGGCAAGTGGATTTTGTTCCCTTATGTAAATTTTGTAGTATTTTCTACAACTGAATGTTTAATTTTGAATAAAATAAGACCTTATGGTAATTGATTTCCTTTTTAATCGAATATTTGATTTTCAGATGACTGTATAGAAAATCTTGCATGAGATGAACATTCTTGTGGGGTAATATAGAAAATGTTGGTCTTTCTGCGGAGTAATCGTCTTTGGAGTTCTAAATATATACATTTTAAGTGGTTCGATTTATATGTAAAAAAACTGTAATTATCAATATATATATATATAATTAACCGTTTTGCTTATTTTATAATAAGGTTTGTTGAGAATAATTCCAATACCAACGAAAGGAAAAATAATTCCATTCTATATGAAATCCAACTTACTGCAGACATTAATAAAATTTTGTTTTATTATTTTTCGACCAGTATTATCTCCCGGCTCCATTGTGATCCGGACAGTCACACAGAGGAGAGGGACAAGCGAAGCTCGAGCGGGTAGTAATTCTACTATTCTCTCCCTCATCTGAACCAGAATATACTCGGATCCATTTTGTTGATCAGTCCCTCTATCCGCGACTCCAATCTCAATCTCGAAATGTCTTCGACCTTCACCGGCGATGAGACGGCTCCCTTCTTCGGCTTCCTCGGCGCTGCTGCCGCTTTAGTCTTCTCCTGTACTGAACTTTATGCTCGCAAATTTTATTATCAATCTATTGCTTTCTCGGTTAGATCTAGGGATTGCTAATGGTTCCTTCTCGGTTCCGCAGGTACGGGAGCAGCATATGGAACAGCTAAGAGTGGTGTAGGAGTGGCATGTATGGGTGTGATGAAGCCCGAGCTTGTTATGAAATCGATTGTGCCGGTGGTTATGGCTGGTGTTTTGGGTATTTATGGATTAATTATTGCTGTGATTATCAGTACTGGAATCAATCCTAAGGCTAAGCCTTATTATCTCTTCGATGGTTATGCTCACCTTTCTTCTGGTCTTGCTTGTGGTCTTGCTGGCCTTTCCGCTGGTATGGCTATCGGTATCGTTGGAGATTCTGGTGTTAGGTACATCGGTTTTTCATTTTTCTTAATTTTCTTTTTGGTAGCCTGCCTGAGCATCATAATAGCTTCGTCAATTTATTACTTATTTTTTGATGATTCAAGTCCTTATCATTATTTCCTGAAGCTTACCTTTCTTTGAGTTTTTAGAATGTGGGAGTAAGCATGCATATCCATGTCAAATGAACGTTTTGATGTTAATTTTCTCTAACTTGTGTTTTGTCGTGGCGGACATGAATAGTTTTGGACACTCTCCTTCCTCCCAATAGGATAAAACAAGCCATGCTTAGGATGAATTGTATCTTAAATGATGGAGTTATGATTGTTTTCCTGATGTAACTAATGTTTCAAGAGATTTTAACAACTTTTCAAATTATCTTACAAATGTTGTATTTTAGCATTATGTTATTCAGCTTCTTATATTTAGGATTATTCCCTAGACTAAAGCTAGGTACCTCTTTTTTAATGCTTGAAGAAGATGGTAAATGTTTGGCCGAAGGGGTGCTTTACCTTTTATTTGATAGGTGCTTAGGACATTGAATAGCATTCTCTAGTGAGGCTTTGTTGCTGGTAACTTGCCATTTTGTTTGCTTTCAGAATCCTGTTAGAGGCTGTCCATCTATTATGTTGTTCTGCTGGACTTGTTTGCTTTAATTTGTCCATCTATTTTTTCATTCTTTGGTTCCTGAAAGGACGATGCAGTGTGTTGCTAATCTTACACTACTCTTGTCCTCTGCAGGGCCAATGCACAACAACCCAAGCTCTTTGTTGGTATGATTCTTATTCTTATTTTTGCTGAAGCCCTGGCACTTTACGGCCTCATTGTTGGAATCATTCTCTCTTCCCGAGCTGGACAATCAAGAGCAGATTAGAAAGGTGCTTCATAGTGCTACTTTACTTTCTTAATGATTGAGAACTGTAGTCATGCTCTTTCCTTTTTAGAGATGATTGTCCACGTGGGGTTCCTTGTTCCAGACATTTTGCATCACCATGATTTCAAAGAATTCTTCTCATACATGTAGATTAAGAAGTTTTTTCCCTGAATAAGATTGTATTGTTGAATATGTTGCACCATATTGAGAAGACCATATTTAGCTATATGTAACTTTTGTCAGAACGGAATGCTTTTATTTTCTGATTTCCATCCCCAAATACTAGTGCTTTCCTGTATAATCAAATTTCCAGGCTTCTCTTAGGTTATATCTTTTTAATGTAAATATCTTTTGTTGGTGCTATAATTCATTTATGCAATGTCTTCTGGGATAGTTTTTCTGCATTTTTGTTTCTAAATATCACCGTGATGTGAGTGTGGGTTGTGATAAATTCCCATCTCTCCTGGTCTACTGGGCAGTTGTTCCTTTCCTTGTTTATGAGATCCATGGGTATGACACCTAATGTAGTTATAGTTGTAGCCCATCACATAAAAGGTGTAGTCTTGCTTGCATATCTTTCATGTTTTCCTGGACGATTTATTACACAGAATAGCTCTCGCTACCCTTTATATTTAAAATGTTCCTGGAATCTGCAGTATTTAAGAGCTTAGAAGAAGCAAATTATATTTTAAGCTCTCCTGTGGTCTCATCTTGTTTTTCATTTAATCCAATATGCAAGTATTACAAAAATTAATTCAAGAATATTTTTCTAAATTTGTCCTTTGATTTCTATTAAACTTACTTAAAATATCTATGAAATTATCACTCCTTGTTAGTTTGTGGCTTAACAAGATCATTTCTGTCTTAATTATAAATTGAGACAACTTTTATATTGAAAGTGAGTAAAATATAAAAGGGACTGAATAGAGTAATAAAGAATCGGGTGTGTGGAGTTCTAATTCATCGGCTCTAGTCCCAAGCAACCTATCCGTCTGATAGAGAAGCCACGCTACGTGTCTATTTCCCAAACATTACTACCGACGTCTCTTTGGAAAAAAAATGATGGGGAAAAATAAAAAGAAAAAAGAAAAAAGAAAAATAATAGGCATCACCAATGACGTACACAGGTTTTTTTCCTTCAATTATTTATTTATTTATTTAGTATTTAATGAAAGAGGAAGATTTCTTGCAAAGGAAGGCGGTTGGACGCAGGAAGTAACTGCGAAGCTCCAGCTACGCCTGAAAAGTAAAAAAACGCTACCGTGCTCAAGGACGCGCATATATAAATTCAACGATCGAAGTTCTCATCGAAATTGTTTTGGTCCACGAAGGAGCTTTGTCATCGCATGAAATTGAAGCCTAGGCTGTCGTCGAATAGGTTCATCAATATTGCATTTACGGTCATGTCGGAAGAGATGGGTACTCCGGCTGCTACTCCGACCGCAACCGCCGCTGCCGGTGCCACAACCTCGACGAAGAAGAAATCTCTTTGGCCTTCCCTTCTCCGTTGGATACCTACCTCGACTGATCATATTATTTCCGCCGAGAAACGTCTTCTATCTCTTGCCAAGTATTAACTATTAATTACACTTAATTAATTATGTCTTAGTTTCTCTTTCATCGCGTGCACATTGATAACTTCCGTATAATATGTGAATAATTTGCTGTTGTATTCACTTTTGGTCTCAAATTGTTCTGGTTCTATTTTTATGTTTTGATATGCTTAAGTTTTGTTGTTTTACTGGATTTGTTCCTTAGTTAAAAGGAAAAATAGTCTGCTGTGTTTGTATAGAAGGTGTTTTACATTTGAGTCGTTTGTGAATCATGATTATGTAAATGTTCTATTTAGTCCGATTATCTACTTTATGTTCTATTAAACTGGGTAATTGCTGACAGAGTTTCTTAATGTGGATGAATTGAACATCAGGACTCCATGTACAGTAGAACAAGTCAATATAGGATCTGGCCCACCAGGGTCTAAAGTTAGGTGGTTCCGTTCACAGAGCAACGAACCAAGATTTATAAACACAGTCACCTTCGACAGTAAAGAAGGTTCTCCCACTCTTGTTATGGTTCATGGATATGCTGCTTCCCAAGGTTTCTTCTTTCGTAATTTTGATGCTCTTGCGAGCCATTTTAAAGTCATTGCTATTGATCAGCTTGGGTATGCTGGTTTTAGTCATTTTTATTCAATTAAGGGAGCAATGGAAATGTGTATTTGATATCTGATTACCTACAATTTTACTGCAGTTGGGGTGGATCAAGCAGGCCTGACTTCACTTGCAAAAGTACAGAAGGTTAGTTTTATACGTGGATGGTGCACAGTAGGGATTCTGTTTCACAACATAGATTGTTTCAGTTTATGAAGCTGTCATGATACTGTGTTGTTCTTATTGGGATAAAAATTCATGGTTATTATGAAATGAATTCCCTTCAAAATTTGATTCATGAAATTGATGCGATTACCAGATTCATTATTATTATTATTATTATTGTTGTTGTTCTTTTCCCCAACTATTGTTTGTTACTGATTTGCTGTTGTGTTTTTTCTGACTCTGACTACAGAAACAGAGGCTTGGTTTATTGATTCATTTGAGGAGTGGCGCAAAACCAAGAACTTGAGTAACTTTATTTTGCTTGGTCATTCTTTCGGAGGCTATATTGCTGCAAAATATGCTCTTAAGGTATTTTTCCTCCTCCGTATCCTCAATATGTTTGTCACCCTTCCCTGTTGCTAATATTTATTATATTGAACTTGTAGCATCCAGAGCATGTTCAGCATTTAATTTTAGTTGGACCTGCTGGATTCACGCCACAAGAAGATTATATGAATGATAGGATTAACCGTTTTAGAGCATCTTGGAAAGGAGCCATACTGAATCATCTGTGGGAGTCTAACTTTACTCCCCAGAAGTTTATAAGGTGATTAGATGAACATTTTTCAGTGCAGGTTTATTTGTTTAATATTTGTTTGTCTTTCTCATGGATTTATGGTGTTTATAAAGCAATATTATTGGTTACGCAGATGTAATCTGCAGTTTGCCTTCATTTGATTAGCCTAGTAGACACCTATTACCTGTTAATACTCTTTTTGGAAGATTATTTTATGAGTTGATCTTAAACATGCAGAGGTCTAGGTCCTTGGGGTCCAGGTTTAGTTAACAGGTACACGAGTGCTCGTTTCGGTTCATATTCTCAGGGAACTGTTTTGACCGAGGAGGAATCAAGACTACTCACCGGTAGCTTATATTATATTCTTTTTGGTTTCTTTTGCTTATTGAGAAGTGTTTTGATACTGATAATTTCTTTCATGGAAGATTATGTCTACCACACTCTAGCAGCCAAAGCTAGCGGCGAGCTCTGTTTGAAACATATTTTCTCCTTTGGCGCTTTTGCTCGGATGCCTCTTCTGAAACAGTGAGATTATGCACCTGTTCTTTCTTGATTTTTGTAAATGACGTCAACCAAACATCAGCTTTTTTACAAGTATCTTTTTCAGTAGACTAATACCAATATTAGGGTAGTAAGCCTAGTATGTTAATGGTTGCTGGTATCACTTTTGGAGGATGAAAGATTCCACCATACAATTCTATTCTTTTCAACGGAAAAGGTCATAAATTAAATTTTGGATCAACCAATGTTTTCTTGGTTGCAGTGCATCAGAGTGGAAAGTGCCAACTACCTTCATCTATGGAAATCAGGATTGGATGAACTATCAAGGTGCACAAGAAGCTCGAAAGGACATGAAGGTTCCATGTGAAATTGTTCGGGTTCCTCAGGTCCTTTTCTACCCTTGCTCATTATGTTTAGCTCCTGTAGGAGTGGGAAATAGCATCACTGAAACATTCTTTCATCCATTTCTCTCCTGGCTTTAAAACACCTCATCTTCTTGTGTTAAAATAATGGTTCTTCTTCTTATTACACAGGGTGGCCATTTTGTTTTTATCGATAATCCTGCGGTTTCCATTCAGCAGTTCTTATGCTTGCCGAAGGTTTTTGACCCCTGACCCTGACAATGAGTCGCTACCTGAGGGCCTCCTTACTGCCTAAAGGGGATTGGTAGATATTTATTCATTATTTGCATCCCCTATTCCTCAAATAGTCTTTCATTTTTAATGTGGTTATTCTGGCCCCGTGTGGAATTATTAAATGGACTTTCTTTGAAGTGTATAATGATGCATGAAGATAGGCGCACAGGTGCAGCATTTAGTACACGAGACCTTGTACAGACTATTGTTTCTCCCCTAGATTTATTATTATTATTTAAAAAGAATATGTAGGAAATTTTATTTTAGATATGTATTTCTACCCCTATATGTAGAGAGACAGTGTGTGGTATTTTCTTTCCTTTTTGGATTCTCCTGTCCTGAGGCTTTTGTATCTTGTCACGAA
Source organism: Asclepias syriaca (assembly GCA_027405835.1). Taxonomy (NCBI): domain Eukaryota; kingdom Viridiplantae; phylum Streptophyta; class Magnoliopsida; order Gentianales; family Apocynaceae; genus Asclepias; species Asclepias syriaca. The sequence goes on from JAPHNG010000294.1 coordinate 6,411, forward strand.
GTTCTTGATTAACTGGCTTCTTGGGGCCCTGTTGTAATTTTTTGTTTGTGGGGGTGTTAGAATCAACAAGTACTTTGTCACAAAGCTCTTGATTTTTGGTGTCTCTTTCTCAACGCGTAATTGAAATAGAATTATTTTTCTTTTTCCTCCTGACGATGCATCATCACGTCACTGAACCGTGAACTGTCTTTTTAGCTTCACAAGGCTTGGGACAGTCCAATTATCAACGAAAGTTTTTCAGGGTGAGGACCCTCTTTACTGTATACCATGTACAAGTTACAATGGCAGTAAAAACTTGTCTCACCATTAATGACAAACCAAAAGCAGCTGCTGCTGCTGCTGCTGCTATATAGAGACTATCATATCACATGGCACATGCAAGGAACTCAAATTATTGACCTGTACTCCAAAATCCTATTTTTCAAATCCAAAATATCCTTCCTCTCCCCCTTATTTTTCTCCTCCAAAAAAATCTTTCGTTCATCATCTACGTTATTAGTAATAAACAAATTCCAGTACCTTTGACTAGGGTTACGGGTGAAGTTTTATATAATACTGGAAGGAAGGAATTTCTCGAGTCTCGACCGATTATTTAATTAAAGTTTCCGTTAGAATTCATAATAAAGAAAAGGAAGGCAGCAGAGAGAGATCATCCTCCATTGTTTTCTGGTTATATAAACAACAAAAGAAACTTTGTATAAAAAGTAGGGACCCAATGTTATTAGTAAACGTACTGTTTTTCCGGATCAGGAATTTATAGGGACCTTCTCCCCTAAAGATGACGACAAAATCCCCCCGCCTTTTCATACCCCATTTTCTTTTGTTTTCTTATTCAGGTGCTCTGAGAACACTAACGGCTACTTTCCTATCCTCATCAGCATTTCTTACTAAAATAAATAAACCCATGTGGCCACTCTTCTCGTATAATAATAATAATAATACTATAATTAATTAATATCACGAACTTCAATTAAAAAATAATAATTAATTATAATATATATATATATATAAAGAACAAAACCTCTTTTGGCGGGAATCTGTTACGTGGGGTCCAATAGAATTTACTCAAGAAATTGTTTCAGTCACGAGAGGAAAGAAGATTCTCTCTCTCACTCAGTGCTGTAAAGCCAACAAACAAGAAGCTATATATAGATTTAAAGAAAGAATTGTTAAAAATGTACTAAATGATCGTCATAACAAAAATTAAGCTAATAGTTAACAAAAGAGACAATAATGAGAAATAATGCATTGCAACGAATCAAATGATTCAATATCGGAATTGAATTGAATTTTTTTTTTCAACAGTAAACCAAAAAAAAAAAAGAATCACAATGGGGAAGGAAGAGTGGTAGGATCAGCTGAGGAAGGAATTTCAGGACCAACCCGACAACCTTCGAGCATGAAAACAACATCAGTCATGAATGGTCTTTCAGCAGGATCCGGCATTGTACATAGCAGCCCAACTTTTACACCAAGCAAGAACTCTTCCCATTCCGATGACTCCGGGTCGAGTTCAAGTAATCCCGGCTCCAGTAATTCCGAAATCTGACCACTCTGCAATTGCCTCTTCACCCACTTCACAATGTCCTCATCATCATCATCTTGATTGAACATCACTGGTTTTTTCCCAGTTAGTATTTCCAGCAATACGATTCCAAAACTATATACATCCGACTCCTTTGTTGGGACGCCAGTCAATACGACTTCTGGAGACGCATAGCCAAGTGTTCCGACAGGGGCTGAAGAGGAGGATGCTTCTGGGGTCGGTACTGTCACTTTATCCATGCCGAAATCAGAGAGGTGAGCTTCAAAATCAGCATCGAATAACACGTTTTGAGGCTTTACATCCCCATGAACTACTGAAACTGAATGCAAGAATGATAATCCACGAGCAATGCCTAGTGCAATCAGATGGCGCATTGGCCAATTTAGTACGTGCCCATCTTGGTGTAAAGCTTCTTGGAGTAAGATAGCTAAGTTCCCATTAGGCATGTAATCGTACACCAGAAGTCGAACATCTGGAGGTGGCCCTGCATAATACCCACGAAGAACTGTCAAATTCCTATGTTTCACCTTCCCAAGAGCTTCAGCTTCCTTCCTGTATCTGTTTTCTGGAATGGAGGAATCAGGAAGACGACGGATTGCAAGAACCATTCCATCTGCATAAGTAGCTTTAAATAGAAGTCCATATTTTCCCCTACTTAGCACATTCTCCTCATCAAACTGCCTAGTTGCTTCCACTGTCTCTGCATACGTGATCTTATTGTTGAACATTACAAGCTTGGGACCACCCCCATTTTCTCCGCTTCCACGGCCTCCTTCCGACTTAGGACTATGGCTTCGCTTCTTTTCTCCGGTTGCTCCCGCTCTCAGCTTCTTCCGCCACCATAAAAAGCTGTACAAGTAAATGCAGCAGCAACAAAGCACCATTAGCCCCCCTGCTGCTGCCACAACTATGAATAAAATGAGTCTGTTCCTTCTTTTCCTTGCAACCTTTCCGCACACTTTGTTTGATGGCATACCACATAATTTTTCATTCATTGCAAAAACTGATGGATCATTGAACCTGTAAGCAAGAGATGGTGGGATCTCTCCTTTGAGATCATTATTCGAAAGATTCAAATGCTTCAAGCCATAAATATTGGAAAGGCTTCCTGGAATCTCTCCACTCAAGTTGTTTGAAGAAAGATCCAACCATGTCAAATTTGATAAGTTAGATAATGAATCAGGTATGACCAGAAATATGATTTGAATCCAGCAACAATACAGTCAAAGAGAGACAATCAGAGATGCCAGTCGGGATTTCACCAGTTAGACTGTTATGACCTAAATCGAGCTTCTTCAAATGAGATAAATGAGATAAATCATCTGGAATTGAACCTGTTAAATGATTACCTCGGAGTTCCAAACTTCAAGTTTAGAACAATTGCTCAACTCAATAGGAAGCGATCCAGTAATGTTTTTGTTAGCAGACAGAGAGAGTACATTCAATGATGTAAGAAAACCATAGGATACTGGAATTTCACCTGAAAATGTATTTGAAGAAAGATTCAGATACTTTAGGCTTGATAAACTGCTAAAACCTTCAGGAAGATCTCCGGATAAGAATTTTCTTCTAAAGCAACAACTTGCAGACTTGGCAATCCAAAAAGGTCCAGAGGCAATTCTCCTTTAAGGTTTTGTTTACTCAAATCTAGAGTTGTCAACCTCAACAAACTTCCAATACTGGAAGGAAAACTGCCTGAAAATCTACAATTACTCATGTTTAAGACCACCAGCGCCTTCAAATTCCCAATGTCACCAGGAAACTCGCCGGAAAATTCATTACCGCTCAAGTTCAAAATACTCAAATTGGTAAGACCCATCAGCTCCCGAGGCACAGTTCCGATTAGATTGTTATTGCTCAAATCCAAGGACTCCAGCTGGGAGAGATTACCGATATTGATCGGAATGGAGCCACTGAAGCCATTGTTTCCCAGAGATAGTTCCTTAAGGCTCTTAAGTTCACCAAAAAGTCAGGAATTGGACCGGAGAAACGATTGCCGGCTACATCAAGAACTCTCAAGAATGCACACTTTCTAATACTATCGGAACAGAACCGGTTAAAGAATTATTGGCAACCCTTAGTTCCCATAAGTTAATCAAATTCCCCAGGGTATTAGGTAAGACCCCAGATATTAAATTCCCAGAAAAATCCAAAATCTTCAACGTTGAAATGTTGGTCAACCAGTCCGGGAACACACCATTTATCTGATTCCCGTGAACGTTTAGAACCTCGGTAACACTTGAGCACGATGCATTATCTGCTGAAAACTGAATGCCCGTGAACCCATTAAAACTCAAATCAATTATCCTAATTGAATGAGCATTAAAACCTGAACTGTTGCAAACTATGGATGTGGGGACCGCACCAGAAAGCTCATTGTGCTCTAACGATATGACCTGTAAACTCGGCGACAAACTGATAGTCGCCGGAATAACCCCCTGAAGATTATTGTATCCGGCACTGAAATGAATTAAACTCGAGCAGTTAGAAATGGCGGAAGGTATTGTACCATAAAGTTGATTAGAGTCAAGCCAGAGGTACTGCAAGTTGGACAGTAGTCCGATGGTCTCCGGAATCCCGCCGGAGAAGTGATTGAACGACAGGTTTATGAGTTGGAGCTGAGAAGCGGCAGAGAAATTTTCCGGGATGTTACCGGAAAAGGAGTTGGAAGACAGATCAAGCACTCTAAGACTTTCTGGGAGGCCGCCGGAAAACCCCCCGGAGAGAAAGTTGTGTGCAACGTTAAGGACCTGCAGATTAGTGAGGTTGGACATCTCCGGCGGTAAGTCTCCAGTAAGAGAGTTGTACTGGAGGTAGACAGCGCGGAGCAGACGGCACTGAGACAAGGCACCAGGAATAGACCCATTAAAATGATTAGAATGAAGGCTTAACCTTCTTAACTGCCGTAAATTCGCAAGTTCCTCAGTTAACAGACCACTGAGTTGAAGACGAGGCAGGCGGAGTTCACGAACTTGGCCTTGAAAACAGGCAATACCCCGCCAGTCACAGGGAGCAGCCGGGGTGGAAGCATCCCAGCCCTCCATTACTCCAAGAGGATCATCTAGATTTTTCTTGAAAGACAACAAAGCTTCAATATCCGTCACATTATCAGCAGAAACTAAAGTAAGAACCCGGATACGCATTAACACCACCACCACCACCATGACGAAGGAAAAAAAGAAAGAAGCCATTGACATGAGAACATAACAATGGCGGTTTTGGTGGCGGAGGTAAAGGAGAAGGAAAGAGGAAAGAGGAAAGAGGAAAAAGGAAAAGTACAAGAACAAAAAAAAAGGTTAGAGCTTCGTTTTCTTTCTCTTTCCTTCTTTTTGAGACGTTACTAATAATGAGTGGGAGAAGAAGAAGAAGAAGAAGAAATATTGGAAATGTGGAAACAAGAGGAGCGTTTGAGAAGAACAAAAATGGTCTGCTTGTTTGGGGGATGGTATGATTGAAAGGCCCAACTCCATTACATCTTGTTCTTCTTTCTTCCATCCATTTTTTAAGTGCCTAAAAATGCTTTCTTTCTTTGAAAATGTTACTTAATCATATGGTATGCATCATTAACTCTTAACACACTAAAAAAACGAAGTGACATGTTATGTATGAAATAGATAGCATGCTCACTTCTGTAGCCTAATTGGTGATTATTATATACACTTTTCATTTTTTTTCTACATTGACAATTACTACTTCACAACCAACACATTTTCATCCCCTTTGGATTAATTTGGGTCTTTATCTATTTGGTTTTTTTTTCAAAATCACCTTTATGTCATGAGGTGAATAAAAGTCCCATTAGTCTTGAGGGGGACCTTCCAATTTTTTCAGTTCCTTTTATCTAGTTGGCAAGTCATTTTATCTATGCTAAGGGGATAAGGTTTTCTATTATTTAATACTATCACAACTATTGTTAGATATTTGTTTTGACAATTATTTTTATTTTGTCTTAAAAAAATTTATATGTAACGTAATAAAAATTTTACAAATTTAAATTAGCTACTATTTTAATATAACAAAAAACAAGGTTGAAGTTGTGTATTATTATTATTAGTATTACTTATATATTTAAAGGTATTGAATATCCTAACTAATCAAATTAACACGTTAAATAATAGACTCTAATAATCTACTTACCAGAAGTTAAATTACAACAAACACTTAAATTATTATTAAAAATATTGTGATTGAAGAAAAGGTAATATTTTGAAAATGAAATAAGACCCTGTCAGAGTCTAATTTTAGATTAAATTAATTAACACCGTAGAAAGAAAGCTTCGTGCAAACCGCCATTGGTTGTGGAAGTGGAAACAGTTACTGTTTCACTATTTGGCCGGATTTGCGTCATGGCTGGTTAGCTCCTCCTCTGGAAACGTATCTGATCTCCGTTTTCTCGTCGTAAGCAACGTAGAATACAAATTTGCCGAATGTTTTTTTCAGTTTTTATAATAGTGTTTGAATATTCCCCAGCCTTGCCGAAACGGCTATTTTGATCTGTTCTACCGTAATTTTTTACTACAAGTTTTATGATTCTGATCAATTATTTAAGTTCATGTTTATGTTTCAAGTTAAATTCTATGTATTTATTTGAAGATATGATATTGAATGAAAATAGCAAGTGGTAACGATGATTTGCCAGGTGTATGGTTGTGCGCTTCGATTTTCAATTGAATGATAAACTATTGTTTTTATTTTTGTAAGGAAATGAGAAATATGATTGATCAATTAAAGGGAAGTTGGGGATGTGGCCCTAAAGTGTTCAATGCTGTGTTCCTCCCCTTTCCTTAAGCAATCTCACCATAAAACCAGTGAAAAAATGGGGTTGTTGCTGGTGGTTCAAAATGCTTCTTAAACATCAATGGTGTTTTTGAATGATGGGGGCAGCTGGAAGTTAGGTTTTACTTTTAATAAGATGTTCCGGTGGGATGAAGAAATGGAATTTGAGAATTGTTGAAATTATTGAAGAACTCATGAATGGTTGTTGGCCGTGAATGAATTTGAGAATTGAAGGAGATTAAAGAGGGTAATCACTAGCTTCCTTATTATTGAAGGAAGAAGTTAAATTTTAAAGGTTCATTTTGTGGATATAATCACATTAATGTTGGTAATATTAATAATATATTGTGGACAAAAATCGGATTTTTTAAAAAGCATTTTTATTTGATATCTTCTAAAATAAGATATTATTTCCCGGTTATCTCATCCCTAAACACGATTAAAGCAGGAACTCGTATCCTTTAGTTATAATTATCCCATTATATACTGATATTGGTGGAGTGAGGGTTTTAGCGCTTCAAAAAAAAAAAAAAAAATCCTCACTGCGATCGAATATGGAACTGTTGACACACCACCTCTGTATTGGCACCGCCACTACGCCACTCTTATCACCGTCGCGGAGCACCAGGAAACTCCTGAAGCTCAATGCTATCAGCGGCGGCTCCAGCAGCACCAGTAGCTTCTCCGTCACCAGTAAATGGGCAAACCGCCTGCTTGCCGATTTCCAGTTTCTCCCTTCAACTATTACTAACGCCGACAATTCGGACCAAAATCACGGCAATTCTTCTCCTGTGGCCGCTCTAGTTCCACCATTTACTCCTCCTATTGCCTTGAATGAGCGCCATGTGTCAATGCCAATTGATTTTTACAGAATCCTTGGTGTAGAATCGCATTTCCTCGGTGATGGTATGAGAAGAGCTTATGAAGCTATGGTTTCCAGGCCGCCGCAGTATGGATATAGTCAAGATGCTCTCGTAAGCCGCAGACAGATTCTTCAAGCCGCTTGTGATACCCTTGCTAATTCTAGCTCTAGAAGAGAGTATAACCAAAGGCTAGCGGATGATGAATTTGATACCATTCACACTCAAGTACCCTGGGAGAAGGTAACAACCCTGAGTCCTACTGTTCAAGCAATTAAACTGATACTCTTCTATTAGGCATTATCTGTAGTTATTTGTATGTTTACTTGAGAAGTTAATTTTAGTAGCATTACTGCTGAGAAGCTATAATTCTGTGAGCCTGTAGTTGGTCAATTGTTTCTCTTTGAGGCTTTAATTTCACCGCCTTCCTTTATTTTTGTGATTACAGGCAAAGATAGAATAGAAATAGACAAATGAAAATTAGATGAAATTTGATCATCCCTAAATAGAAAATAGTTAAATCAAATAAGTGGTATTCTCAAGAAATAAAGTATATAGAGATGCATAATGTAGTAATCTGGTTTTTGTTTTCAGATAACATAAGTTATTTATTTTGGTTGATATAGGTTCCAGGTGCATTAACTCTTTTGCAAGAGTCAGGGGAGACTGAAGTAGTACTTCAAATTGGTGAGATTCTGCTGAAAGAGAGATTACCCAAGTCCTTTAAACAAGATGTGGTGTTGGCAATGTCACTTGCATACGTTGATTTGTCCAGGGATGCTATGGCGCTGTCACCTCCAGATTTTATTAAAGGCTCTGAACTCCTTGAGAGAGCACTGAAGCTGTTGCAGGTAAAACTTGGATGAGAATATCCCCTGCAAGTCTTATTCTGCTCAATTCATTCTTATTTTTGAAATTTGGCACTTGGAAACTGGCTGCTGTTCTGTCTCTAGAGCTCAGTTTTACTGAATGGGGCTCTCATTGTTTGTTTTATATCTTTGGGTTGGAAAGGAGAGTACATCTGACTATTGTATAAGAGTTTCTAATTGTAACTATTTTGTCTATGTATTCTGGAACTAGAAGAATTTCTTCTAGGAACTCTGAATCTTTCGCATTGTAGGAAGAAGGAGCTAGAAGCCTTGCACCAGATTTGCAGGCACAAATTGATGAGACATTGGAAGAAATCAACCCACGTTGTGTTCTTGAACTTCTAGCTCTACCCCTTGGTGATGAGTGTCATTCAAAAAGGGCAGAGGGCCTGCAAGGTGTGCGAAATATCTTATGGGCTGTTGGAGGAGGTGGAGCCACTGCTATTGCTGGAGGGTTTACTCGTGAGATTTCATGAACGAGGCATTCCTAATATGACAGCAGCAGAACATGTGAGCTTTGCAAATTTTTGAAACAACACTAGGCAAAATGTTTTTCTTCTTGTCAATGGTAATATGAATTTCCTTTTAATTAATGTTTTTTTTTCTTTTATTTTTGGTTGATTATAAGGTGATTTATTTGCGGCAACACCAAGAAATATTCCTGCAGAAAGTTTTGAAGTATATGGAGTTGCTCTTGCACTAGTAGCTCAGGCTTTTGTGAATAAAAAAACCTAACCTCATTCGAGATGCTGATAATCTGTTCCAGCAACTTCAGCAGACCAAGGTCACAGGTCTTGGAAATTCCATGTCAGTCTATACTGTCAGAGAAACCCGTGAAAAAGACATCGCATTGGAAAGGGGGCTTTGTGCACTTCTGTTGGAGAGGTTGATGACTGCCGTTCATGGTTGGGGTTGGACTCCGAGAATTCTCCTTATAGAGATCCGTCGATTTTAACTTTGTTCTTGAACACTCTAGTGATGACCATGAGAACGATAATCTTCCTGGACTTTGTAAGCTATGGAGACATGGCTAATGGAGGTGGTATTTCCCAGATTTAGAGAGACTCAGGATATAACATTCAGGCTTGGAGATTATTATGATGATCCAACTGTCTTGAGATATTTAGAGGGAGTTGGCGGTTCACCATTAGCTGCTGCTGCAGCAATAGCAAAAATTGGGGCTGGTGCTACTGCTGTACTTGATGGTGTGAAGTCCAATGCTCTTCAAGCATTGCAGAAGGTCTTCCCTCTTGGTCATAGTGAAGGAAGTATGAAAATTGACGATGATTATGATAGAGGAAATTTAGGAAATTATGAACTAGCAGGAAGGAGCCAGGATTCCTTGAACTCTGATGTCCATGATTCTTCCGTCAATGCTCAGGGAGATCCTGATCATGTTGAAGTACATGACCAGTCAATTATTATTGAAAAGATAAAGGATCTAAGTGTGAAGATCATGTGTGGAGGAGTTGCTGTCGGACTACTTACTTTGCTTGGGTTAAAGTTCTTTCCAGTTAGGAGTGGCTCATCCATTCCAAGGATAGATGTTGGTTCAGCAATGTCATCTGATGTCATCAATGTAGGTATGTCTTGTTATTCATTCATCTGGACATTATTCTTTGTAAAATGAAATGTACCTCAGATTTCTTTCCTTTCCTACAAACTTACTCTTGTCACAAACAAACTAAAAATTCTATAAATATGCCTAGAACCTGCAGCTAATACATGTGAAATCCTCTAGCTTATCCAAGTATTGTTGCGACCAAATACACATGGTTATAAAACTACCCCACTGTAATCAAGGAAACACTGATCTAAATCCTCATATTAGTTTTTCTTTTCAATTGTTGCTTTGTTGATTAATTTTTACTTATAGAGCTGGTAGATGAAAAAGGTGAAGAAATTCCAGAAATGGATGCAGAGTTAGCTGAAAATCTAGTTCGTAAATGGCAGAATATCAAATCCCTGGCTCTTGGACCTGACCATTGTTTGGGGAAGTTGTCTGAGGTAAAAAATGCTTATGTTCTTCATTGGCGATTTAATTAATAAGAACATTAAGATCTACTGGAAGGTAATTTAAATCTAACTATGGAGCTATACACTTCCAGAGAAGTGACTAGTCTACAGTAGAGTTAGATAAATCTATCTGAAGCTCTATCAGAGTTCACACCGATTATCAAACTGCTTTAGAATAAAGCCGGTGACACTTTACAATTCATAATTGAGCTTTCCAAGCTATGTTAAGGTTTTACTTTTCTGTGTTTTTCTGACCAGAGAAAAATGAAATGATAGGTCTTGGATGGTCAGATGCTGAAACTTTGGAGTGAACGTGCTGCAGAGATTGTAGGTCTCGGTTTGTTTTGGGACTATTCATTACAAAACCTTACCATTGACAGTGTGACTGTTTCAGTTGATGGCCGGCATGCCATTGTGGAAACGACTGTGGAGGAGTTGGCACAAGTAACTGATCCAAAATATCCAGAACGCACTGATTCAGACACTTCAACTTGCACTATAACATATGAAATGTCCTATGGACAATCTGGTTGGAAAATCACTGGAGGTTCTGTGGTCAAAGAATGATATAAATGCTTGCAGTTATGAACTTCTTCTTACTATGTAAATGCAATTCATGTTCCAGTTATGTTACCTAACTTTAGCTGCCAAAGTTACGGAAGAGATTAGCTGCCTTAATTATTGGGTCCGATCACAGATGGTTTCTGTATTCATCTATCCGCATTTATGGTCATCCAATATTAGGGTTCTCAAAGCTCATCTCGATGTGTACTTCTGATGATAAGCATGAACTTTGGTTATATAGCTGCATCCTGAGGTGAACTCATAAATTTTTCTCCTCCTTAGCGTTCAAAATAAGAGCTAAATTTAATATTTTTCTGTTTGAACTTCACATTATTTATTGTCTCATCTTTTAAACTTCACGTTCTCCAATATTTTTATACTACGGTTTGTATTATGTTTATGAGTGGGATTGGCTTAATAGAATTTGAGATATGATATTCGTCTTACATTTGTCTGAATGAGGACGACCAAGTAGATGCTCCATGTGGGTACTGCCAGGTTGGGATGATGGAATGAAAACCTATCATTTTAGAAGCTTAAAATAGACCGAGAATTAGTGTGTCAGTATTTTCTTTTTTTCTTTTTTTTATCGGTAAAGGGGTTGGTGGTGGGTGGTTTGTCGAGTTTGAAGATTATACCTAATAATAAAAAAATTGTCAGGGAGACCGTTCCTAACGGCTACTTTTTTTTCTTTTCTATTCTTTCTAAAGCTCACACAATTTTATCCATGACTCAGTCGTCCTCTTCTCCATCAAGAGGAAACAAGTTATATTGAAGATGGGAGACTAATATATGGGGATATCAAAATTTATTTTAAATAATAATATTAACATGCTTACTTTTATATACTCATCATTAGACCCTCTTTTCAAATTTTTATACCATGCCAAAAATAAACAAGTATTTATTGATATTTGAGGAAGAAAGGAAAATAAAAGAACAGATAGAATGAACAAATAGAGTTTTATTAAGGTGTAACATTTCCCCAGGGCCAAAGGAAACATTGCAGGAGCAGCTAAGCATTTCGAGGTAACAGAATTTCTTGTCGGGAGATAAAGAAGTCCCAGGCTCTTAGATCTCAAAATGCCCATCTATTCCTCTCTTCATTAAATCTTCCCTGAAGTTATTTTTTGGTGGCAATATATTGTCACTTTTACCTACTGCAGATATATATATATATATTAATAACTGATGGTTTAATCTATACAATACATCGGGAGAGTCAGAAGATGTTCCTGTAGAACACTGAACACAGAAATTGTTTAAACAAGATCATGGGAAATTTATCTTTCTACCAGATATCCACATTCATATCTTATATCATATGAGAATATGAAGAAGTTATAGAGAATGCTTTAGAGAAAAAGGGAGAAGAAAAAAAAAAAAAAAAAGAAGAAAATTATTGAGAGGACCAGCACTTTCCTCTGTAAAAATCCTATACTAGAAGTCAGCAAAGTTGGGGGTTGGTTTTTCTTTGTTTTTTTTCCAGTTTGAAGGACCTAAAATTTAAATAATAGATGGTGTTGAGAAGGTTAGTCCAACCATCTCCTTTAGAGCCTGTCCTGGCTTCTCCAACCCAACCAACTTTGCAACAACGTTTGCACTCTCCTTGATATGTTCCATGTCTTTTATGTCTCTCCATATTAGTTGTGCCAATTGGAGCCTTCTTTTCTTTGTCTTTAATCCAATGCCCCATTTCTCAAACAGGGCTTCTCTTTCTTTGATGGTAACTTCTTAAGCATTAGCTTGCTCAGTATATTTCTCTCACGGTGGAGTTCCTTCCTGCAGTTTTGTTTTGATTATTTTTTTTAAAAGTAGTAGTAGTATATTAATAAAAAAAAATATGGGAATAGACCACGCTTCTTTTTGTAAGTTACTAAAGGGCACTGAACCTTACCTGAATTTAGCTTTTACAGTTTGAGATCCCTTCTCAGAAGCTTTGAGGAAATTTAACCGTCTAAGCTCCACCTCCATATAAATGGAGTCCGATGGATCTCCTTTAAAAAGCAAGAAAAAGGAAGTTCTATGAACTAGAGAAATGTTGCAAGCATCCCAAAGTTCAATTATGTTTCTCCTCTGCCTTTCAAATTCATTGGACCAATCAGGTTGAAGCTGAGGATCTTCTACATTTTGTGCAACTTTATCCAGCTTCGTTGAAGTTTTTTCTGCACTCAGATCCTAAAGAAAAGGTTTCAGTTTCATGAAGGAAAAAAAAAATTTCCTGTAGACACACATTTACAATATATGTATTGCAAGGTTGGAAGACACTCACCAGGTCATTCTGAAATTGCTTATCATTGGATTTGAGCTTCACCATTTCATCCTTGAAATTCTTTTCATCTGTTGATGACTCCAGGTCATTCTGAAATTGCTTGTCATTGGATTTGAGCTTTACCATTTCATCCTTCAAATTCTTTTCATCTGTTGACTTATTTTCCAAAGATTTCTCAAACAGTTTCTTGTCCCCATCTTCTTGGCCTTTAAGGTTGGCTTTCTCAACTTCGGTTGATGGCATGTTCTCATCTGCTTCCGGTATCTGAGACCTGGGGGATATAGGCACTGTCATTCTAATTTCTTTGCAACTAGTGCTACTCAAGTCATCAGTGCTGCTTGAGTTGGACATTTCTGTTACTGAAGAACAAGTAGATTGTTCCATTGAATCCAACTCAACATTTCGGTCCATATTTGTCTCATCTTCTGTAACTTTTACAAAACTTTCAGCTTCTGGATACAGCTCTCCCTTGCCTGAGGATAAGTTCAGATTCTGACGGTTCACTTCAGTTTCAATACATTGAACTTCTTTGCAGTTCTCTTCAGAACTCGTATCAGTTCTCTGGGATAGCTTCTCCCAACCCCGAGTTGGATCAGGTCCAAAGTATTTCTCCAATACCATTGTTGGGGAGCTGTTATCACAAAGAAATTGTTCATCAGAAGTCTCAGGAAATGGATCCTCGCGTTCCTTAAAGCTCAAATGTTCATGCCTGTTGGAAAAACGTGACAGGTTGGATACAACATCTAGCTGACTAGGGTCAAGTATCTCTGATGCTTCTGATGCTCCATATTCTTCGAAGAATGCAGATCTCCCAAGAGATCCCGAAGATAAACTAAATTCATCCTGCAAAAGACAGAAAAAAATAATAAGAAGTTTTTAAGGGTATGATATGTGTTCATCAATGACAAGCTTCCTGGTTAAAAACAGTTTATTCTACCCAGGGCCTCTGAACAAGATATTCTGAACTGGCGCATCGTAACAAATCCTTAATTCGAAATTGAGCTTGATCACGTTGCTGAGTTAGTTCCTGAATCTCTCTGTCCATCTGCAGAGTAAGATACAATTGTTATAAAACATGCATATATATAGATAGATAGATAAAGAAAACAGCTATTAGCTTAATCGAAAATTAATGTGGATTCATCCTCATTTTGGAAGTCTCTAATGTTCATAATCCTCTTGAAACAGTATTTAAGAAAAACTGATATTTGTGGGGTTACCTTTTCAATGACAAGTTCTTTCTCTTTTACTGAATCACATGAGGATGAAGGAAACTGTAAACTCTTCAAATGAGCTTCTAGTCTGGCTAGTTCTCGCTGCAGCTGTTTTACTAATGCCTTCTCAGACATTACTACATTGACCTGTGCACTGGTGCTGACTTGCTTGGCACAACTTGCAAAAAGGAGAGTATTTCTAGATTGCTCAACATGACTTTGTGCAGGACTCATGGTGCAAATAATGGCAGTCCTAGCATTTCCACCCAGGGAGTTTTGCAATATACGTGTAAGCTTTGAGTCTCTAAATGGTACATGTCCATTTTTCCCTTTGCTGCATTAAAGCAACACAACTAATGAAGTATTAGTCCTACACTGACATGCTTAGACCATAATAAATCCCTTAGGAACCTCATTGGATGTAAAATGCTGCACTGAAACAGTTAGAATACTGAATGGATACATTGAATCTCTTCATATTCAAAGTAGGAAAAAAAAAAAAAAAATTTTTAAAATTGTTGAACCTCAATTTGCGAATAACAGTTCCAAGAGTTAGCAAACTGCGATTTATGTGGCAACCTTCCTTTAGTCTTGTACCTGCTGATGAAGTTTGAGAAGCACGTTCACTTCCTGCTAGATCTACAAAATGCTGTTTCACATGAAAGGGGAAAACAAAATCAGGTATTTTTTTAAGAAAAAATTTGCATCCACAGTATCCATAGATCTACAAAAGACATACCACTGTAGCAGTCAGACTACTTGAATTTTTTGAACTTCTAAATTCACGAGCAGTACTGTCAACCGTCTGCATGAATCCAACATTAGATGAGAATTTTTGAAGTACCATTATTAGACTGGTTTTGCACAAAAACTAGTTTTATAACTAGGAGTAAGCTTACCAGTTTTAGAATCTGATGAGACCTGGAGCTCATTTCATTCAGAGAGGTTTCTCCAATTTTTCTCTCAGCTGCAAGAACAAAGATCAAATTTGGATATAATCAATCCATTAAGTACTAAGTAGTGATAAGCATTTGGTTTTTTTGGGTTGAAGCAGCACCTAGAGGAGTTGAGTTATTTACCTTCACAGACTGACAAGAGCTCCCTTAGATGGCTCTGATCCCTTAAAGTGATTTCTGTAAGCCTTTCCACTACAGTCCCTCTCTGTAAGAATCAAGAAAACATATTATTCTCCTCTTTCTGCTATTTTCAAGAAGTATTCACAAAGTTTAATCCAGAAAATTATTTACCTCAGGATCATCAAGAAGCCTCAAAGGATTACCATCTCCACTCAGCAGGTCTCTTACAGCTTCATTGTAGATCTCCATTGCAGAAAATTTCAACACAAATTCTCTGTTGGAATGCTGGAATATCGGAATATTTTGAATTGTAAAACAAGGTGTAGATGAAAATGTTACTTTAAAAAAATAAAAGAAAAGGACAAACCAAAAATACCTGGTTCATGTAGTCATATATATCTGCTATTGTGTGTTCAGTAATCCCACACATGGTATATGTCTTTCCACTGCTTGTCTGCCCATATGCAAAAATACTTGCTGCAGAAGCATTTTGTTTTTTTTTTTTTTAAACCCTATAGCATAATACCATCAAGGAAGGCTAATCAAGAACCAAAAAGTACTCACAGTTAATGCCACTCATGACAGAAAGAACAACACTTTTAGCTGCCTCATCGTACACCTGCCTGGTGGAGTTATCAGGCCCAAATACTCTGTCTGTTAATCCAAAGAACATTCACCAGAAGGAGAAATATGTCAGGTGAGTGTTATAAGATAATTATAGCAAAGAAATTTGAAAGTGAAATTGGAAAATTTGATAGATAAGTTGCCTATTCAACAAAATTTACCCAAGAAAAAAGAAAATAACAATGTGTCTAAGCCTCCCTCTATAGAATCAAATTCTCATGAGAATCATGAAATGAATTCAATAGGTGTTCATAAAACATTTTTCTCATTACAATAATGATAAATGTGTGAAGATAGCATCATCATGTTTCAGAAATGGAAAAAAGAATAGATATATATATATATATGGGCAGTTTCCTTACCAAAAGAATATGCAACTGGAACCACAGAACGATCTGGTAGGTTATTATTCTTGAACAAAATGGTGGTGTTATTGATACATTCCCAATTGGCAACATCATTCTGTGCAATTTCTTTATCATTCAAAGGCCTCAATCTGACTGAAACAAGGATCCTCTCTTCAGGTGCATCTGACCCCTGAGCGTCAGATAATTCATCCCCAGAATTCAAGCCCATTTTTTTCTTTTGGTGAATCAAACTGACACCACCTTATCAAATGCACACTTGAAGAGAATCTTATCTACAAACTATCAGGAGAGACAGAGTACGAAGAACCTTTTGAGACTCTTCCTCACCTACTGATTCTCAATCAAAACCTGATGCAAGGAAAAATTAAGGAAAATGATGACCAAACAATGGGGTTTTTCCTTCACCTTTCACTTCTTCATTATTTGTGAAATAAATACCATACTTTCAACCAGGATCATAAGCTTTATACTTTAAACATAAAAAGTTTCTATTAGAGCCCTTTCGAGCTTTTCAGCTCTAAAATGTAGAATCAGATCATTCTAACTCTGTGAATTTACAATGGAGCAGAGAGGTTAAAAAATCAATAATTCTTAATACAAATTATATATATATATTTTTTGAAAAAGCTTCACAATACACGAAACCTGTTTGTCAAATGTTCATCTCTTATTCTTACAAATGAAACATGAAATTAGACAACAAAAAAAAAAAAATCCATTAATCCCAAAATCAAATAAACGTACCTGGCAATGAAATTAGCGCAAACCAATTTGACCCCATAAAAGAAAAAAATCTGTTAAGACAGGGGTCCCTGGAGGAAGAAAAGAGAGGAAATCGCTGTTGAAGGTAAAAATAAGAATCCATGAGCTTAAAAAAGGAGGCGAAAACGGAAATTTGAGAGTCGAGAGCGATATTCGGAGAAAGAATTTGACAACATTTTCAAATGGTTCGCAAACGCACACAAACAACACTCTCCAGCTGACAAATTACCCGCCACCCCTCCCCCCAACTAAATAAACTGAATCGACCTACCCTACTTATCATTTGAAATATACTGAAAATGCCACTATAAATTACTTTCAATTCTACATTTTAATTTTAAATTATTTATTTAAAATAATTCAAAACCAATAATATCATTGATATATTTCTTAAAATAAAAGTTCAAATTCATATAGGTTTATTGATTCCTAATCAACTTTTCAAAATTATTAAAAAATATATATTTTAAACTTTTAATTGGTTAAGATATATAAATATATTATAAATGTAATTAATGATGAATCATATAAGCTTTAATCCTTGATATAAATGCCTCACCAATTTTCACATGCAAAAAGTTACTTTGTTTTTAATTGGTTTCCCTAAACAATGTCCTCTCCAACCACTTTCTCAAAATCTCAAACAATAAATACAAGATGGTCTTTTTTTTTTTTTTTTTAATTTGGACAGAATATATATTATTTAGTTAATTAATGATTTATGACAAATGGATTTTATTTAATATTGTGAAATTAATATCTTACTACTACTATTATTATTATTTTCTAATATTTGTGGTACAAATTTAATTAAATTAAATTAAAGTAACAACGTGTGATTAGTCCCAACTAGAACTGAGAACTTGAGTATATTTCATTATTTATATAGTTAAGGAAGAAGACTTGTTACTATAAATAATGATTCCCATAATCAACGGAATCCCTTTCAATTCAACCACCAACTAATAATAATTCATCCCCACTACTTTATTTTTCTATTATTCCTTCCATCCAATTTTTTTTTTTTAATTACATACAAAAAAAAAAAGAATAATTCACCACCAATTTAGTTCATTACGTTTCAAAATTTGACAGCTTTTGATTCTTTACCGGATATATATATATAGATATATATAACAATCTTTTAACAGATTTTCAGGAACTGATTTTTCCTTTTATCGGAAAAAGGAGAAAAAAACTAAAAAACTTGAGTGATTTTGTTTTAGAAGAATAGTCAATAGTGAGTTGAAGACTTGTAAGTAATTAGAAAAAGTGGGAAAAAAAAAAGGAGAAAATCTAAAGAACAGCTAGCATTTTCGAGTATGAGTCTATCCTTTGCCCCACAACTCTCCATCATCACAACCAGAAAAGATAATGATAGAGCTGAAGCTAAAGCAGAAAAAGAAAAACCCCAATCTTTGTTTATCCTTTTTCTTTTCCCATTTCCATTTTTCCCCCTCAGATCCATTGCAAATAAATCCCACATAACACTTCTAACTTCAATAATCTCTGCCTTTTTCTTCCTATCCATACCCAATTGGCCATAGGACTTTAACAATCTCATCAAGGTTTTATAATTTCTTTTGTATTTCTGATTATAAAAGTCTCCAACTTTTAGGGTTCAACTGTGGTGTTTTTGATCCTTGAATTTGTCTTTGGAACCCTAAATTTCTTTAACTTTAATTGAACCCACTTCTGGGTCTCAATTTCTGCTTTACCCTTCTCTCTTTCTTTTTATTTTTTAGCGAGGGATTCTGCAAAGGTCCTAACTTGGTGGAAATTTTGAGTTGAAATGGCTACCAGAGGGAGCAGATCAGAGAAAGTGAAGAGAATCTTCCAGCAATTTGATACGAATCGGGACGGTGGTCTTAACCGGGACGAGATGGCCGCTCTGGTTGTGGCGGTAAATCCTAGGGTGAAGTTCAGCGACGAGCAAATCAATGCTATTCTTGACGAGGTTTTTAGGACGTATGGCGAGTTCATTGATGGTGAGAAGGGCCTTACCTATGATGGCCTCTTGCGCACCTACGACGATGGTGCTGGAGATGTTGACCGTGACTTTGATGCCCTTGGCCTCGAATTAAAGCCCGAAACTTCTGCAACGGGTGTCTCTGAAGAAGTCGCCTCCACTTCGTCCATTGCCGACGAACGAATCATAGAACCTCACAAGAAACAGAGAATAGCAGCATGGGCGGCCTCTCCTAATCATGGCATTGTGTTTGATGACACTTGGAAGCTTGTTGACGATCTCGAAATCTTGATTAAAAGGCTAAAATCCAAGCAAACTAAAGACGGGAAGCTCAAAAATGATAATTCCGATATGTTTTCTGACGCTGGTTGGTCCCGAGAATTGGGTCCATCAACCGAGATTTCGGATAAAAGGGTGTTCTGGGAGGAGTCAGGGCACGATTATGCAGTTTTCGTGAAAGAATTGGGAGTTTTGAGGGCAAGGGCAGATGGAGCACGGTCGAGGGAGGAAGCGTTTGATGGGCAGATGGCAATTGGAAGGGTTCTTTACGAGCACAATTTGTTTAAGGAAGCACTGGTGAGTTTCAAGAGGGCTTGTGAGCTGCAGCCAACTGATGTCAGACCTCATTTTCGAGCTGGTAATTGTTTGTATGTCCTCGGAAAGCATGGGGAAGCAAAAGCTGAGTTCTTGCAGGCACTGGAGGCTGCAGAGGCTGGAGGGAATCAGTGGGCATATTTACTTCCCCAAATTCATGTGAATTTGGGAATTGCTCTTGAAGGTGAAGGTATGGTTCTTAGTGCTTGTGAACATTATAGGGAAGCTGCTATTTTGTGTCCTACTCACTTTAGGGCTTTGAAACTTTTGGGTAGTGCATTATTTGGTGTGGGTGAGTATAAGGCTGCTGTTAAAGCCCTAGAAGAGGCTATTTACATGAAAAATGATTATGCTGATGCACATTGTGATCTGGCATCTGCTTTACATGCCATGGGTGATGATGATAGTGCCATTAAGGAGTTTCAGAAAGCTATTGACTTGAAACCTGGTCATGTGGATGCTCTTTATAATCTTGGCGGGCTTTACATGGACATGGGTAGGTACCAGAGAGCTTCTGAGATGTATACTAGGGTTCTTGCTGTGTGGCCAAATCACTGGAAGGCACAGCTAAATAAAGCAGTGTCCTTGTTAGGAGCTAGTGAATCCGAGGAAGCTAAGAAAGCTTTAAAGGAAGCTTTAAAAATGACTAATAGGGTTGAGTTGCATGATGCAATTGCTCACTTGAAGCATTTACAGAAGAGGAGGTCAAGAAGTAATGGGAATGGTAATGGTAATGGATGGAGAGGAGGCTTATGTGACTGTAGAGCCCTCAAAATTCAAGACAGTAGGTGAGAAGACTACACACAGACCAGAGCTAGCTAATGCTCTTGATATTAGGGCATTTCAGAGGATTACAAGGCTGAATCGCTGCGATGTCGAACTTATCAAAAAGCAAATGAATGAAAATGATGTACCAGTGTCCTATTCTGGCATGGGTTTGCCAGAGAAGTCTATCCGAAAGGCTTCTCTGGAGGAGATTCTCCGTAAATTGCTTAGCTTTTTGAAGCCTGAAACCTTTGTAGGAGCTGTTAAAGCTATAAACCAGAAAATACTATCTGTTTTGGATGAATCAGAATCAGGCAGGGTGGACTTAGGCTTGTTCTTTGCAGTAGTTGCCCCTTTATGTGGTGGTCCTCCAGATAGGCGAAAGCGTGTTGCCTATGATGCACTTTTGTGGAGACCTGTGAATGAAGGTAACACAGCGATAAGGAAAAGTGATGCTCAAAGATACATCAAATTATTGAGGGCTATTTATCTTCCATCCTATGGGGTTAGTGAAATGCTTGAAATCCATGGAGATACAGACATGTCAATGGTGTCCTTAACAGAGTACCTCGTAATGTTTGATGATCAAGACTGGGGTTTTGGTATCATGTCTACTCTGTTGAAGCTAGAGAATGGAGACAGAAATCGGCATGGCAGACATATTTGTTCTACTTGTCGCTATCCAATCATTGGATCAAGATTCAAAGAGATGAAATCACATTTTAGTCTTTGTAGTCAATGTTACAGCGAAGGAAAAGTTCCTGTTTCATCCAACCAAGAAGAGTATAGATTCAAAGAATATTGTAGTGAAGCTGAAGCAGTGAAAGATAAATGCATGTGGTTCGGATTACATTCTAAAAGTTCTTCCTCGCCGCCGCCGGTTCCGAGCTAGACACAAGAGCATTAGCTACTCATTCATTCAGTGTGAATGGAATGTGTAGGTTAAGTCTCTTAGTGGGTGCTTTCGTGCCCTTGTACAATAATTCCCTATCAGGATTTCTTACCTTTTTAATGTAAAGGTTCTTTGATTTTTCTTCCCACGCTCATTAATCTGCAACATCCTTCAAATGATGTAACAAAAATCGGCTGGAAAAAGGCCCTTTTTTTCTCCTTATCCCCCTGTTAGGTGACGACATGAACTGTCTTCTTAGGACACGCAGGAACTATGATAATGTCATCCACCATGCATGAGTTTACATACAAGAACAGGGCTCACAATTCTTTCTATAAATTTAACGGGGATTCATATTTCCTCATCAAACATAGAAGATACACAGTTTTATAAAAGGAGTCGAACTGAATATGCCATATTCGGTTCTTAGGTTACTCACGTATATGGCGTGCATAGTCATGGTATTTGCTGGTGAAGAAGCGGCGGCAGCAGCAGCCGGAACAACCTCCGCCGGGTCACTTCTGGTCGTTTTTCCTCCTCCAGAGGAACAAAAGCAGCAAAACCAGATTCAGCCTCAGATAGATGAAGATTACGGAGATTATGATCCAGCTCCCTATTTTGGAGGAGGTGGTGAGGCGCCCATTCCTCACTGAAAATCACTGTTTATTTTTACATTTTTCCAGTTCTTCGAGTATACTAGGTTAATTTACGGGTGGAAAATTTGGCGAAGATGTAGAATACAATATTAAAAGAGAGCTTTCAAATTGGTTACATAAATAAAACCATTCATGATCCAACTACTACAGTAACACCAAATACACATGGGCATAAACTCTTCAACCTAAGCTAAAATATGATAATGCCCATTCCAGATCAAAATTTAAGTCTCCATAGAAAAACAGAACATGTCCCTGTTAAACTGCAGCTTGCCACGGCAACAGAAACATAGTCCGGGGTAACTGATGGCATTTCCTTGATCCAAAACTTACCTAGAAGGATAAGGATAAAAAGCGAGAGATAACAAACTACCGTTAGTCAATATAGAAAATATAAGAAATTAGAACAGAACTATCTTATTAAAACTTACATAAGATGAATGGAAGATGGGCCAGTAAAAGCAGCCACTTTTTGGGCAAGCTTGGTTTCACCCTTGTATAGATCCTTCATTTCTTTTTTCATACGCCGTGCCTCACGCCTTTCTTCCTTTACAGCAGCCTGAAACGATCAACACATTAATCAACCCACGGTAAAAAGGTTTAAAGGATTAACTGCAGTTAGGAAAAGAGAGAAGGATCAACGGTAGCATAGAATAGAGCAGGCTGCAGACCTTTCTTTCTTTCTTTTCCTCTTTTGACTCCTGACTGTGTGGCTTCTTCTTTGGCTGCACAGGCTTCGATTTACTAGCATCCTTCGATTTCTCAGAGGAATTTTTTCTAGCACCAGGCAAAAATTCTACAGGAAGCCTCTGTTTTCCTTTAAGAGATATTATTTGCTCAGTGGAACTCAAGGCCCCAGAAATAGCTTCAGCCAGTTTCTTCTTTCTCCGTACATCTGGAACACCAATTTTCCCTGGGTGATTATCAAGATTTGAAAATGTTGATATTATTGTCTCACAATCCCAAATTTCAGACTCGTCACTACTTTCCTCAAAAACTACCTCCTTTTCCTCTTCAGATTCATTTTCATACTTTTCAGCATATTCCCTGCATCGACGGATGACTTCTGCAGTAGCTTCTGGTGATTCCGTGTCTTCTTCCTTGTTTTCCTGCAAGATATCAGATGTACGGCATTTGAAGGCATTGTTAAGCTTTTCTACAAGGGAATCTTGGCA
>JAPHNG010000295.1:0-33221 GCA_027405835.1 Asclepias syriaca
CGCGACCCTCTTTTCTCTGGCCTCATCCTATACCCACCCCCTTCATTTTCCCCTACCCTATAACCCTAAAATCATAATCATGCTCTGAAGTTTAGGAAAGTACTCCCTTTGGATTCTTCCCTGCTAAACAAGTATTATAAGCTTTCACATTTTCTTTTGTATATAACATACGTGTTAAATCTTTCGATCTCGAAAAACCATATAGCTGAGGGTTTTGTTATATATATATGCAGATTGTTTCCATTGTGTATTATTAGGGTTCCTTGCACCAACCAAAAAGAAAGAAAGAAAAAAAAAATGTAGTCAAAGGATTAAGGAATGTGATGGAGAAATCCCAGATTTGTACAGAATCTGGAATACCTATTTCAAGCATCAAATTAAGGATAGCCTTTTTTAAAGAAGGGTCAAGAAAAAGTGGACAACAATCCCACTTTCAAATCTAGCAAGAAAAATGTACCCGGAAAATAAGTTAACGTGGATGCCATGAACGAAGCCCTAAGTTTATATAGTAAATTATGATAATGCACGCAAAAATCTAACTTTAATAAACCGAAAAAAAGATTGATTTTTGGAGATGAGGAAACCAGTACGTAGTATTTTTACCTAAAAGGGTTCAGGTATTTTTATGGTGTAAGACAGTAAAACAAAACATGCATGTTCATATATACATTTCTGTAGTAATTATATAAAAAAACATGCATGGTGGGAATTTCTCCTGATCTGAAACTCAAAGTGTTAAACAGTAATTAGTGTAATATAGCTACTACTGTACCACACACAGATCAGAAGCAAGCGTATGAATTGAATTCCTACATGAATATGAATATGGACCGCCACAAGAATTTGGCAGCACAAATAAAGAACAGTTATAAATCGTTACAATTTGAGGTCCCCAGATTTCTGCTACATTTCTCAATTTGAAGTAGACATGCATGAATGTTATTGCAATTTCTTTTCCTCTCAAATAAAACATTAGTACCCCTTCTGTTGTTCTGCTAACATGTAAGACTACCTAGTAGCCATAAATACTCCAAAATGCAATATACATATATTCGTTTTTTAATAAATTGTTACATACTCTAAACAAATATAATAATAATAATAAGAAGAAGAAGAAGAAGAAGGGATATAATTTGTGGAGTGGTCCAAGAAGGAATACAACAAAACCAGAACCTGATAAATCCTGACTGAAGGTCTTGTAAATTTGCAGGTCATGACTTCCTATATATATAAAAAAACTTCCATAGGTTTGAGAACATGTACAGGCAAAATCAATGCAATGTGGACATGTAAGATAATGACAATTCAATGACTATATTTACAAAAAGTTCAAATTTTTTAGTTACAATCACTGAGCAATTTAGTTATAGCTAAATTCCAAAGAGTCCTATTCATTCTGCAGTCTTCTGATCTGCTTAATTACCAACACTTTGTATTGTATATATATATATATATATACATACATATTGTGTATGGGAAGAGAGCTTTTTTTTTTTATAAAAAAAAAAAAAAAAAGGGAACTTTGGAAAGGGCGAAGAAAATCCGTTAAAGAGAGTGAATTGTCCTAATCGGAGAGTACTTTGGTATGGGGGACAGAAACTTCGTATCCTTTAGAAAGTTTTTATAAATATATATATAAATATATATTCATTTTTAGGTTTCTTTTACGTTGTTTAAAGATCTAGAATCTATATCCAGTCGTAGAATGGCAACTTTAATCTTTCCGAATGTCAAGCTATATGGGTACGTTTTTTTAAAACCTATTTCAAACCATCTATACCATTAATTGATGTCCAACCATTAACTATATGAATCAACTCCTATCATCATTCCATTTCATGTATCAACAAACATCACCCATTCATTCAACCTTTTTCACTACAAAGTAATACTACCGCATATACATACATACATACCACTACTAGAAAAATCAAGTTTAGCGACGGCCAAATCCGTCGCAAATCCGTCGCAAATTGACCTTTGCGACGGATTTGCGACGGATTTGGCCGTCGCTATATTTTCGTCGCTGATTGCGACGGCACATACAATCCGTCGCAAATAGCAACGGATTTGCGACGGGCAAAATCCGTCGCTATTTTGCAACGGATTTGCGACGGCCAAAATCCGTCGCTATTTTGAAACGGATTTGCGACGGCAATTGGCCGTCGCTATTTGCAACGGATTTGCGACGGCATTTGGGCGTCGCTATTTTGCAATGGATTTGCGACGGCATTTGGGCGTCGCTATTTTGCAACGGATTTGCGACGGCATATGGGTGTCGCTATTTTGCAACGGATTTGCGACGGCATTTGGGCGTCGCTATTTTGCAACGGATTTGCGACGGCATTTGGGCGTCGCTATTTTGCAACAGATTTGCGACGAATTTTGCCGTCGCAAAATAGTGACGAATTTGCAACGGTTTTTGCCGTCGCAAAATAGTGACGAATTTGCAACGGTCAAATCCGTCGCTATGTTTGCGACAATTTTGCGACGGTATTTGGGCGTCGCTATTTTGCAACAGATTTGCGACGAATTTGACCGTCGCAATATCTTCGTCGCTAATTGCGACGACACAAAATCCGTCGCAAATAGCAACAAATTTGCGACCATCAAATCCGTCGCTATCTTGCAATTAATTTGTGACGGATTTATTTTGATTATTTTTTATTTTTAATTAAATACATAAAATATTATATATATATATATTATTATTAACACGAAACCATAATAAGTTAGAAGCATTCAATAAAAGTTGAAAATGTTTGATAACACAAATAGTTCACTTAGATAGAAATCCTGTCTCCTTCTTTTTCTTTCCTAGTTTCTGCAAACATATATATATATATATATATATGTATCCCATAAAAGACATTAATAAACCCAATCCCTCCTGGTTTTGTAGTGCAAATTCCAGGCTTCCAGCATTTCCATTGATTGACAGAAATGCTTCTGCAGCAGCAGTTTAAAGATCACTAGGTTCGACTTTTGCACTTCCCCATGGCCCTTGGTGCTGTTTGTGACAACAACAAGAAGAAAATTAATTCACAAGACTTTTGGCCTAAAGGGAATAAAGATAGAAACTTTTTATACTTTTTGACTAAGAATCAAAGGTAATTTGAATATCAAACAAAAAGAAAGATAAAGAAGACAACTTTTTGCATCTGTTTGTGACTGTGAATATCAAACAAAAAGAAAATCTTTCACTGCTACTAATGTTTCTTACCTAAACCAATTGCGTCGGAACTTTTCATGATCCTTAGCCTCTTGCATGACTCTGTGAACATTCTGAAACCACCAGCAAAAGCCATCTAAGTGCATTCATTATACATCATAAAAACCAGACGGGTTATGAAAAAGATCGGATCTTGCAGCTATGAAATTGATACCGAAAAATGAAGTTAAATTATACTTGCATTTTGGATCATAATGGGGATTCATCAGAGCATCAATTGATGTATGTAAGTAATTATATGCATCAGAGCATACTATAAACTATATGCATCAATTGATGTATGTAAGTAATTATAGTCTAAGAACCAATCTGTTATAAGATTTCACCCTTCCACATGAAAGCCTCCCAAATCCAGAACTCACAGTAAAACTTCAACATATCTAAAGAAAGACATAATCATTTCCATTTATAAAGGAACTATATGTGCTTGAGAAGTGAGAAACTCACAAGAATATTGAGCTTTCCATTGAAAACAGAAGAAACAGTAGCCATTAACTTCTCACGTTCAAGACCAGAAGATACATCACAAACTGAACCAGAAACCTGAAAAGACTCATCATTTCCTTTCCAATCCTTCAAGCATTTGATAAGATCTGACTCATTTCGAGCACAAGTATGAACAGTAGCTCAAAGCGCAGCCAATTCTTCCACAATCGCACGCCTGGCTACAAATTTTCGAAACCCAGATTCAAAAAAAATTAAAAATCAAGTCTTTGAAGCAATTACACAAGCACATTGCATGCACAATATCAGAAACATTCTATTAAATAAAGAATTGTATTACTGACCCGATCCCTCTTGTGCCACCAGTAACAAGAGCAGACTTGTTTTCAAGAGACCATCTTGGATCCCCACTTTCTTTTACAGTCGCGGATGCTGTAATTCGAAGAGATGAGATTCTGGTGATTGACCATTCCGGATGGGAATTTGGGTAAAAGATGGGGTTTTTTGGAGATTTTTGAACCCTCCTCAATGTCCGAGTTGCAGAGTGTGGAAGCTCTGCTTCTGTGGGTATCGGACTAAGCTCAGTGACATTTTCTTTCCAGTCACAATTCTTGGAGGGAAGACAAAATTTTTTCAAGAAAAACTAGAGATAGTTTGAAATTACATAAAATAAATTTTTGGGCCAAAATGATATTCTTGAAATTACTCCTTAATTAGGAAAATAAGAAGAGGAGGATGAGTTTAGTTTGAGGGGGAAAATAATTTTTGAGTTTATATTTAATTTAGAGTTATATATATATATATATATATATATATATATATATAATGTATATATACTCAATTATATATTCATTTAATTACATACACATTAATTAGCTAGTGAAATGAGCAGAAAAAAAATGATGGAGATAACAATATATATAAATATAGAACAAAAACGAGGGAGGTGATGGAAGTTAGCTAAAGTGGAGTTAAAGTGGATTGAAAAAGGGGAAAAGTGGAGTTAAAGTGGAAAAAAGTTTATTATTATTATTATTATTATTATTATTATTATTATTATAGTTGATGAGTCATTATTATTGAGGATGGAAGTGGGTCATAAATTTAAATACATTTGAGAGAAACAATCAGCGAAAATGGAATCAAAATCCTCTTCTGGATTAGTAATAGCAGCAACATCTGAAATTTATTTTAAAAAATTTCAAACAAAATATTTTTATAAAATTTTAAGACTGTCTGTTTTTTAAGGGAATCGGGAAGTGTGTATATATATATATAATATATATATATATATATATATATATGTATATATACATATGGTTATAAATTAAGAGAGAAAAAAAAAAAGGAATAAAAATAAAAGCATTCTTGGAATGATTGATAGAATAAAGGATTCCTCTTCCTCCTAAAACGTACATTTTGTATGCATGAAATCCATGAACAACAAACATTCTACTTTGCCTTTCGGAACCCATCTAAAATTTTGGTATAAAAACCAAAACCAAAACCAAGAGTTTCTTACTTACATGATTCTTCTTTCCATGGGGATAGATATTTGTCTGAAGGGAAAAAGGAAGACAGGTGGAAGAAGAAGAAAGAGGGTTTTTTTTTTTATTTAATAAAATAAGAAAAGAAAAGAAAATAATGGGGTTTGCTTAAAGTTATTCCCTAAGATATAATGGGTTAGTTGACCAAAGGTGATGATGTTTGGTTGGCTTGTTGATGAATCATGAAAATGAGCAATCAACGCATTTGCTACCCTCCAACTTAGTTGATGCACTTCCAATTTCTTTTTTTTTTCCCTTTTCCCACTTAGTGAAAATGACACGAAAAAAATATATATAATATTCACAACTGTTGGCTTTTTTGAATATTTAGTGTTTGGACAAAGAATTAACTTATAATCATAATTTAAAAAAAAAAAAAAAAAAGGGTACAGCTTCTGTTAATCTTCCACGCTGTGAAGTTTTTTTTCACTCGTACGTAGGATGTCCTAGTGAGTACCAGTACGTAGGATGTCCTTTCTTTCCTTAATAATCATCTTCTTGTCTCATTACACACATATATATATATATATATATATAACAGGTGGTTGATGCATACTTGTTGGCCACTCAAGATACAAATTATTTCTTCTTTTTTCCCCTTTATTTAATAATATATATATATATATAATATTTTTTTATAATATTCTAAATCTAAAATTTAAATTTAATTTTTATTTTATAAATTTTTATTTTTATGTTTTAGTAAAAGATATTTATATATCTTTATTAAAAATAGAAACATCTGATGAAATATCAGAATGAGTTACAAAACACTCTCTCAATTCTTGAGCAACATCAGAAGGTAGAAACTAGGGAGAAACATATCCAACAAAGTAATGCCCATCTAGCTAGACAATTCACCCACAGGATTGATAGTCACATAAGAACATAGTTAACAGACTATAGAGGCTAACGAAGTACAAAATCTAAACTAAAATTAACTAAAGAAGAGGATCTCCAATCTACATGTTCTTTTTTTTTTTTAATGCTTTAGTAAAAGATATTTATCTATCTTTATAAAAAAAAACAGAAATATCTGATGAAATATATAGCGATGCTATCCTCGTGTAAGCATCCATTGTCATAGGCTGCCAAAAATTGTATAATTTATTTTTACTTGTAATAATTTTTTTCATTTAAAAAAAATATTGTAAAATCAAAAATATTTTTATTTAATTTTTACTTGTGATTGACACGCAAGAAAAACAAATAAAGGATCAGGAATTGCAGAATCGAAGACATGTTCATTCTGTTCATCATTTGAACTTGTGCTTGCAGTTGTTTCAAATATTCAATTACTTCATCTAGCATTAATACTTTGTCAGTCGGAAATAATCATAAAAGATAATTTAAATGATATGATACTTACGTATGCATATATATATATTGTTTATTTATTAGATAACATGAATTTTGCCATATTTAGAGTTGAGCAGAAGATGAAAAAAGAAAAAGGAAAGTAGTAAATAATAAAAATAGAAGTAAAGTAAAGCAATGATGAATTGAAGAAAAAACATATAAAACTTAATTTCATGAAAATATTTGGAGGGACCTGCCACAAAGGAGATTTATGTGGTAGCAAATGATTGTCTTGACTATAATATGTGGTAGCAAATATTTTTTAAAAGAAAATATTATAGTCCACAAAGAAAATATTATAGTTGCTTTATTTTTCTGTTTTGTATAACACATAAATTACTGTTTCATAAATTTGTATAACACATAAATTACTGTTTCATAAATTAAGGTAAAATTTTTTACTTGAAAGTGGAAACAGCTTTTTAAGATCCCCTGTCCTTCTACCAAGTTGGACTTGGGAATAGAAAAGTCTCTAGGGATGAGAGAGAGACAAATTACCCGTTTAAGGAAAAGTGCCCAATAAATATAGTATATAAATATAGTATAAATATAAATAAAGTTAATATAATTATAATTGAGGATGGAAGTGGGGTCCATAAACCCTAATTTAAGGAAGTAGGGTAATAAAAAGATATTCTCTAATTAAACATAATTAACTATAAACCCTAAAATTCTGGTCTGTGTTTTTTTTCTTTTTAGTTCTAACCCTGAATTCATCCATCCATTCATTCTTCTAGCTAGAAATTAAGGAAGAATATATAGAATTAAAATTTAAGAAGAAGATGACAGGATCTGGTTCACCTTGTGGTGCGTGTAAATTTCTGAGAAGAAAATGTGTTAGAGATTGTGTATTTGCACCTTACTTCTGCTTTATGGATGGAGCATGCAATTTTGCAGCCATTCATAAAGTTTTTGGAGCCAGTAATTTCTCCAAACAGCTTGCTCATGTTCCCATCACTTATCGTTGTGAAGCTGCTGTTACCATTGCTTATGAAGCTCAAGCCAGACTTCAAGATCCCATTTATGGCTGTGTCTCAGAAATCGTTTCCCTCCAACAACAGGTATATATATACCTGTTCTCACAATTTCTTTTCAAATTGTTGTGGATTCTAATCCTTTAGCCAATGTTTCTGATCAGGCTCTCGATAATGTTAGTAAGCTTCTGCAGTATACAATGCATAACATTGAGGTGGCTCTTGCTCCCTTTTACCTTTGAGAGAAACAAGTATGTTTTTTACCCTAGAATATATATATATATATATATATGTTTGTATGTGTTGAAATTTTATTTCTTTTTTGATTTATTTTTTCGCAGGAATGGAAGTGTTTGAGGAGGTGGAAACAAGTCTTGATTTTAGGGTTTAATTTCTATGTAAAGTTTGTATGTATTAGGACTTTGTAATAAACAGTTTTGTTGGAACTCAAGAGTTCCCCTTTTTATCTTTCTAGTAGTTTTTATTTCGTCAAGACTTAATAAATATGCTTTTTGCAGTACTCTATCTAATATATATATATATATATATCATGTGGTTTCCCCTTCAGACTCTTAGTTTTTTATACTTTTACATGGAAACATATATATATATATTGGTTCCTTCATTCATAGATAATGGTAAAATAATCAATACATTGCCAAATATATATTTGTTTAAACGATTCAAATCCTATACTTTTGCTTAATAATCAATACATTGCCAAATATATATTTGTTTAATAAAATAAGAAAAGAAAAGAAAATAATGGGGTTTGCTTAAAGTTATTCCCTAAGATATAATGGGTTAGTTGACCAAAGGTGATGATGTTTGGTTGGCTTGTTGATGAATCATGAAAATGAGCAATCAACGCATTTGCTACCCTCCAACTTAGTTGATGCACTTCCAATTTCTTTTTTTTTTCCCTTTTCCCACTTAGTGAAAATGACACGAAAAAAAAAATATATAATATTCACAACTGTTGGCTTTTTTGAGTATTTAGTGTTTGGACAAAGAATTAACTTATAATCATAATTTTTAAAATAAATAAAAAAAAAGGGTACAGCTTCTGTTAATCTTCCGCGCTATGAAGTTTTTTTTCACTCGTACGTAGGATGTCCTAGTGAGTACCAGTACGTAGGATGTCCTTTCTTTCCTTAATAATCATCTTCTTGTCTCATTACACATACATACATATATATATATATATATAATGATACAAATCATTTGGCAGCCTCCCTGGCAGCCATTATATATATATATATATATATATATATATATATATATATATATATATAAATAACAGGTGATTGATGCTAATTTGTTGGCCACTCAAATTATATATATATATATAATGATACAAATCATTTGGCAGCCTCCCTGGCAGCCATTATATATATATATATATATATATATATATATATATATATATATATATATAATAAATAACAGGTGATTGATGCTAATTTACTCTGATGATATTCTTTAATTCTATTTTAAAACAAACTTTTTCAATCATCTTTATAAATTTGTTTTCTTCTGAAATAATTTTTTCTTTTATAAGATAGCAGGTCACTTCCATCACCTCCCTCGTTTTTGTTCTATATTTATATATATTGTATTTCGGATAGCTCTGTACTTGCATGGAGTTCTAAGTGTTGGGCTTCCATTCGCAGGTAGGATATGGCTGCACGAAAGGGAAATAATAGGGAAGTTGAGGAGTTGATGGAGGAAGGTTTTGGTAGCCCTAGACCTGTTCGACCAAAGGTGATAGTGGCTAGGAGGTCAACTCGGGGTGAGGTTCCGGAAGGGGTTCCTTTTCAACCACCCATGCCTGGTCCTCCACCGTCTGATTTCCCTTTAAGTAGGAATAGAATTACTAGGGAACAAGCCGAATCCTTTGCCCGTAAGTATAGTCTCGACCCTAGGGTTTATAGGATTTTTTTAGAGCCTTTAGCTGGAAAGATGTCTCTACATCGTATTCCTGTTCCTTTAGCCCATTTTGAATTGGGGTTCCATCTTCCCATGGACCCCGCCTTTGCAGATTTTCTTATTTTTGCTCGTGTCCAACCTGGGCAAGTTCATCCGAACACTGTCCGGACAATGTTCTGTTTAATTTGCCTTTGTCGTCGTCTAGGTTTTGAATTGACTGACAATATTCTTAGTATGTTCTTTTCTTCTCTTCGGATGGCTGATAACATTCTTTCAATTCGGCCTCGTAAGAATAGAGTTTTACTTTTTGATTCCCCCCCTAATAAAGTAGAATTTAAGGAGAGGTGGATGATGATAGAATCCCGCATTGGCTTCCCCTTCCGTCCTTATGTAAATGAGAACTTCCAATGGCCCCAAATCCAATATCCCTCTACACTTAGTCATTCGGAGAAGTCCTTTCTAGAAATCATTACCCGAGACTTAGGTGATGATAGACAGAAACAAACACGGGTGTATTCTTCCACCGATTTGCTTAGTGAATCGAGTCTAAGATGGTGTGGGATAGGCCCTGGTTTTTCAGAGAGGAAAAAGGAGCTGGGCTTCCCAAAGGAGGAGCCAAATGAGGATTGGACCATACACCCCGGGGGTGTCTTTTCGTATCAGTGTGATGCGTGTTCTCTGGGTCAGGGTTGTCAGACTGGCAAGGGTATAACTTGTGCACACACACACACACACACACACACACACACACACATATATATATATATATATATATATATATATATATTTTGTTTCCTCGTTACTCCGGTATTGATCTCTGTTTGTGTTTGCAGGTCCGACGATGTTTAAGACAGTCTGGGGAGAACGGGAGGAAGAGAGGGATATTCGACAAAGTCATCTGAACTCCCTACCTCGATTCCCTCCTAAACTCATAGACCGGGGTGCCTCTGGGGATACTCCGCTGACGTATGCCTCATCTGCTGAGGTTCCCAAACGGAGCAGGGGAGTCCGACGGCCCCGGGAGGAAACCCCGCGTTCAGCTCCAGAGTCTCGTGGGGAAGCTTCTCCGGAGGAGGAAGAGGGACTTCGTCCTCGCCAAAAGAGGAGGACTTCGCCTAGACGTCCTGCAGAAGACTTACCTCGGGACTTTTCTGAAGACACTTCTGCACCCTTATCACCTACCTCGCCAGCTTCGGAAGAGGTTTTGGAGGCAGTCCCGCTGGCAGCTCAACCTACTTCTGGGTCTACTCCGGTTGAGCCTTCTCCTATTGATGACGGGAGGGATACTCCGGCAGCTGAACCTGAGGTAAACTCCAAGTCTCCCGGCGCTTCTTGGCTTCAACCGGGGTTTGAGTTACCTACAGAGGCAGAGGATTTCAAGTCCCTGGCCATGGAGATAGTGGAGAGGACTCCGCCGCTCACCAACCTTCGATTCAACAATCCTTATGTCGCAACCTTGGTTGGTGAGGCTATTCTGGAACGTGCTCATGACCCGAGCAGTCTGGCCGGGATGAGCGAAATGTCTGTGGAAGAGGCTACTAATCGCCTTGGGGCTTTGTTTGCTCGGGTATGCTTTTTCCTCTCTTCTTCTTCTTTTTTTTTTAATTTTTTGAGTTTTCCTTTGGGAATTATTCATGACTTTTTTTTTTTTTTGTAGGCTTCTTCTCTAGCACTCCATATATCTAGGTCCCGAGCAAACAAACAGACTGAGCAGGCAGCAGCAAATGCGGAATGGAGGCGTGTTAATGAACCTCGTCTGCTTTCGTTGGAGCAAGAGGTTAGTAAGCAAGCAGCTCTTGTAGAGTCATTGACTGTTGAAAAGCAGTACTATGTCCACGAAACAGAGGAAAGGAGGAGGTTGATGGCAGGCCTGAAGACGGAGGTATCTGAATTGACGATAATCAAAAGGTCGCTGCTGGAGGAGAGGGCTAAGTTAAAGTATGACAGAGATGAGGCTGTTGCAAGCCGTCAGTCTCTGCAGGAGGAACTTGATCAATGTCGCTCAGAGGATTTCAAGAGGAAAATTATTGACGACTTCAAGAAATCTTCTGAGTATCATTTGGAGGTTAGCCGCGAAGCAAGTTCCTTTCTGGACAAGGGATGTATTCATGTCATAAGGCAGTTGCATCCGTATTTCGAAGATAAGTCAGTCCTCCTCCAATCCTTCAAATCAAACTTTGACAATGACTTCTGCCGTCAGGGTGCCGACTTCGTCCCCTACACCTCTGAGGAGTTAGAAGCGTTGCGGGAGCGGGATGAGAGAAAAGGTAAACCAGTTTGGACTCCACCGCAGCCTTCTACCTCTACCCCTACTTTTGGGACTTGTTGGGTGAAGGGCCTAGCTCTGCTGCCCCGGGCTCCAGCTCTGCTGCCCCTTGAATTTGTAATTATTTTTTGTAGCTGAGACTGGTTTTTTTTTAGTGGTTGGAGCACGGCTGGAAAATTTGCGTGTCCATATTGCATGGAAAAGTCAAAATATTTTCATTTGATTTGGTGTGTTTATCATGAATCTTTTTTCTTTATTTCTTTCTTTGATTTGGTGTGTTTATCATGAATATATATTCTTATGGAAAGAACTATCTTTTAACAATGTATTATGATGAAAGTAAAATGGTAATGCTAAAAACTTTATCCTGTGCAGGGCTAATATAGTTAACTAGAAAATGAGGAAAAGAACCAATTCTGTAGCTTTCCTAGAACAGAAGAAATCTCTGCAAATTATTATTTGGATTATATATATATATTGTGATAGAAATATTATTAATAACTTTTATTGTTATTTTTTATTTAATTATAAATTATGTTTTGGATATATATATATATAAATTTATGTATTTAATTAAAAATAAAAAATAATCAAAATAAATCTGTCACAAATTAATTGCCATTTGCGACGGCTGAGTAGTCGGTCGCATATTCGGTCGCAATTTGCGACGGCTTAGTAGGCGGTCGCAAATTCGGTTGCAATTTGCGACGGCTTAGTAGGCGGTCGCAAATTCGGTCGCAATTTGCGACGGCTTAGTAGGCGGTCGCAAATTCGGTCGCAATTTGCGACGGCTTAGTAGGCGGTCGCAAATTCGGTCGCAATTTGCGACGGCTTAGTAGGCGGTCGCAAATTCGGTCGCAATTTGCGACGGCTTAGTAGGCGGTCGCAAAGTCGGTCGCAATTTGTGACGGCTTAGTAGGCGGTCGCAAATTTGGTCGCAATTTGCGACGGCTATGAGGCCGTCGCAAATATCCGTCGCTAAACTTGATTTTTCTAGTAGTGTTCTTCTTCCCGACCTACAATTAATTAATTAATAATCCAACAAACAAATTTTTCAAATTCCTTCTCTTTCTGAAGATTTGCTGATGAAATTAATATAGGAATTAATTAGCATACCTGACGTAGTGTAAGGAAAAAGCATCAGAGACAGTAGAAAGGCTAAGGAAGAAGGTAAATCAGCCATAGTTTCTTCTTCTTCTTCTTCTCCAGAATTTTGATTGTGCGAATAAAAAATGTTTTAGAACCCTAAGGCGCATATATATATAAGTAGCCGTTAGAATTTTATTTTTTGGTTCTCGATTTAAATTGAATGTAACTCTCCCTTTTGTTGAAGTCCTAGCTGGATATTTCTCATGAAAACGTGCTTCTCGAGTTCCCGCAATGATTGAATATATATTTTGAAGTAAAATTAAAATTTTAAGAAAATATATTTATTTTTTATTTTCAGTCATATTATTATTAATAATTAGGTGGATCGGACAGCGTCAATATGGGCCCATAAGCTATATCTCTTTTCTTGTACAGAGAAAACTAAATTATTCATAACTCAATAAAATGGACATTATTTAGAAGCCCAATAATGTTAACTAGAGATAACAACAATTTTGGCCCAAGCTATAGTACAATAATATAATATTAAATATTCTTAGGCTCTTATTACAACTTTGAGTCTGACAATATTGTCTTCACTATACTAAAACGATAATTAAGTTAATTATAAGTAATAAAGCCCATTTATATATATTATTGCAAAATTTACTTCACATACAGAGTATCATATATATATATATATATATCTGCCCTAATCATGAAGAGTTTAGTTCTTGTTAATTAGTGTATAGAGTTTGAAAATTTGTGTGAGTTAGTAAAGAGTTTTGGTTCAAGATTTGAAGGTAAATTCATACAAATCAAAATTCCAAGTTCAAGATCAAAGTACATATATATATATAATAAAATTAACAAATTCTTGGAAAATGAAAAGTCATGTCATATTTGGCAAGAGGATTACATGCATGAGACATAACATTATTCACACAAATTTACAATACTTGTAAAAATTCATCACCACCACCTTAATTTTATGATCACATAAAAAAATTTATGATACTCGTACACAAACACATACTACATAGTGTAACCAAGTGCATAATCTTGATATATCATCATCCCTTGATCACCGGCTGATTGATGAAGTAGAGAATTGGTCATTGAATCCCATGATAATGATGAAGCTGAATTTGTATCCACGTCATCATTCGCCGGCGACCACCACGTCATCATCATATTATTATCATCCCTTGGTCCATTATTTTCTTGAATCTCTTTCATTACACAATCATCAAAACCAATTCCTCCCATTGGAGTTGGAGTAGCAGCCGATTTGCTGTTTATCATCAGCAGATTTTCCAGTTCTTCATTATCACCTGTCTTTAACAACAAGCTGGAATAATCTTCTTGTTCAAGATTTTGATCATTTGCAGGAAATATCTTTACTTCTGCTTCAGCTGCATTATTATTATTATTATTATTATTATTATTTTGGGCAGTGAGATTCGGACTTTGAAGGATCTTTTCTTGTAAGGGATTTATGTGTTTTGGCCAAAGGGATGGATTATTGTAAAATGAAAAATAGGGATTTTGGAGGGTTTGAAGTTGGATGTGAAGTTGAAGTCTTTCTAGGGCTGAGCTGCTCAAATTTGGGAGGTAATTTTCTTCTTCAGCACTAGAAATATTATCATTATTATTAGCTGATGATAATCTGTTAATGTTGTTGGATTGTTTCTTCCTTCCCAGAAGTTTCTTTTTCAATCTTGTATTCCAATAATTCTTGATATCATTGTCTGTTCTTCCTGGCAATTGTGCAGCAATTATCGACCATCTGATCATTAAACAATTATCTTTATAATTAGGAGAATTTATTCTTGAGATAAAAGAATTACGACAAGTGCAAAAGGACAAGTAGTAAGTTTAATATTTGATTGAAATTCATGTCCATATATATATATATATATATAGTGAGAGAGAGAAAGAAAAACCTGCTGCCAATGCTAATATAGAGGCTGCAGATGATGTTGTCTTCTTCTTCAGTGAATCCACCATGCTTGATATTTGGCCTCAAGTAATTCAGCCACCTCAGTCTGCAACTCTTTCCACACCTCTTAAGCCCTATATATATATATATATATATACATACACATACATATATATCACAAATCACTCACACTTACACATATTACAGATATATGTATACACAAGTGTAGACACTAAAGTAGTATTAGATAAATTTGATATTTTGTATATATTTATGATTTCCTATATTTTGTATGATTTACTAGAATCACGAGAATATTTAGACATATTCCTCTTTTCAGTATTCAGACAACTTATATATTTATATATAAGTATTTAAACACTAGGGTTTCAAGAAAGATGAACAAAAAAGTGTATACATATACATATACATATACAAATGTAGACGTGTGTGTATATATATATATATATATATATATATAGACGTACCTATCTTCTGAGGAAGAGCAATCCAATTACCACCGGTACCGTTTTTCTCAATATAGGCCTTAAGCTTAGCATCTTCTTCTGGAGACCATGGACCTTTCTTCACGTTAGCCTTATCACAGCATGGAGCTCTACCCATCTTTGATCTGATTTCTTTTAGTTTCTTGATGAACCAATTTATATAGAAAGAAAAAAAAAACCCTAAAAGCTAACCCTGTCTTGGAGAAAAATTGCTTGGGGAGAAGACCTGGTTTTATAGGTAGGAAATTCTATGACAAATAATCCTTAATATATTATAATACAAACTTTTTTCTTTCTTTCTTTCTTTCTTTCTAGGGTTTCTGATCCCTCTCTCTCTCTCTCTCTGAAACATTTGGATTAGTTCAGTCAGCTTATTTTATTCTCTTAAATTCATTCATCTATTAATTTTTTATAATGTAATAAACAGACAAAAGTACTAACACAAAAATTTCTATCAAAATTCGATTATTTTAATGAATGGCTTTGCTTTTTGATTAGTTTATTATTATATGCTACAGTACAGGTAGAAGAAAAGAATTGAAGAAGGTTTCATAAATCATCCTTTTTCAGTTTGTCACCAACTTGTTTGAAATGTTCCATTAATTTCTACATACAACATGATATTCTACTAGTTTTTCAATTAATTTTTAAGATTATCTCTCAACTATACATACATATATACTGTATAATTAAAAAAAATACAAATCAAAAGTTCGATATTCACTGAAAACATGTAATAATGTATTTTTCTCTGTTTGTGTTAGATTCTGCAAACTAAAGATTTCGATGTAAAAGTTTTAAAAACTTAATTTTAGATACTCCTTTTATTAAATCATCTCTAGTTTCAAATTAGGGTTATAAATAAAATATATATATACATTTATGTCCAAATTAATTTGATTTAATTCTAATAATTAAGGTTAAAATTTTATATATATATGTATGTATGTTGATGGTAATAATTTGCCTCGTGATTTCCTCGAGAAGCAAAAAGGAACCCCATAAGGGAAGCAATAAGAAAAAATTCTTTCTAATAATTCAACCCCCTCTACCGTCATATATATATATATATATATATATATATAAACCTAAGTTGAATTTCCGCTACTTGCTGTGAATTTCTTATTGTGAAATCGGTGATTACGGATCATAAAAGTCTTGGTTTTTTCTAATCATTCATTCTTCTTTTACTTATAATATATATATATATATGTGTAACTAAAGAGAGTGAGAGAAAGAGAGAGCTACAACTTGGCTTGAGGGATGTTTGTACGTTCTTAAACATTTTAAAGAAAAATTTAAAGAAATGTATCGAAAAGGAACAAAAAAATTTTTTCATAAAATACTAAAAAGGTTTTCAGAGAGGAGCCCCCATTCATTGACCTTGGTTTCCCTACTCCAATTTGGTTGAAATATCAATTCAACTCCCACGTACATAAGTATGATACTATAATTATATATTTTACCTATTCTTTAAAAAAGATATTAAAAAATAAAATTATAAAAATTTAATTTTAAAATAAATATTATCATATTAACGTGTGTGAGTTAAGTTATTGACAGCCCGAGCCCGACAAGGGGAAGAAGAAAACAGAAATTGTATGGTCCAGAACCGCACTTAGAAATAACAAAGGATATAATATATATATATAGTTGTGGAAAAAGCAACTGAGATTTTTAAAATGAGGAAAAGAAAAAGAACTCAGATCTTTAATTTGGGGTGAAGAAAACATGTTTCTGCTTGTCTTTCTCTCGAGGTTAGAATCTCTCTCTCTCCATTGACAATGCATTTTCTTGCATCATCAAAGAAGACCACACCATTATAATTAATTTATTAATTAACTATTCTCTCTCTCTCTCTCTATATATATATAAACAAGTTCTTGATGATAAGATTAGAGATAAACATTCATGGGTGGTCACTCTTTAATTTAATCCAAAACATATACACCCATATAATATATATTATATATATATATATATATATATTATATTCATAGGATTATTTTATGTTGTTGCTAACTAATTAATTGACTTCACTCATTTGCTTTCATTTACTTACCTAGCTATATGCCTATATTCTCTTCAATTATTTTCCCTTTTATGTACACACAATTATATTTATCTTTTCATCTCGATTATAAAATAATATATATATAAAAATGAACTTAAATATTAATTATTGATTAAAAAAATATTTTTAAACATATATATATATATATATGAGGTGCAGTGTAAATATGTCTGTGATGATGCAAATGGAAAAGATTGAAAAATCTTGGTCGTAAGCATGGGACACTGAAATTCTTGGAACCCTATTTCGTAACAGTACACTCTCACACACTCATCTTTTTGAAAAGAGAATATATATATATATATATACTGTGTATATGTGTGTGTATTCTAAGGCAGGTTTGACATTGATGTTTTATTTGATGTTCCATTTTTAGCATTTATTAATGTTTGTGTTTGATTATGTCATTTGGTTCCCAAATTAATGTTTTTTTTTGTCATTTTTATTTGACAATTTTATCTTTTGTTGTAAATAAAATATATAAAGATTATTTAAATTTATTAAAATTTAGTTAATCATTGTTCACTTATTACTTTAAAAAATTATAAGTTTGAGAGATACGATAGAGACAAACATTTAATTTTTTAAAAAAAATTATTGAAATATAATGACTTACAATATATATATATATATTTCAAAAAAGGTGGAAAAATTAATAATGAAGCTTATTATTATTGATGGTTACCAAATCAATGCATGCATGAGAAAGCAAAGTACTATAATTTGGTATCAAAATTGTTTTCTGATTGGATTATGAGTTTAGGCTGTACTTGTTCACACACACACATATGTATGTATATGTGCAATATATATATATATGAGATAATAGTCATGAGAATGGACACGTGGCAATGATTTATACATTTATAAATTAAGGGAAGAACAATAGAAAAACAATATATGGGTTGACAAATTATTTCACCAAGAAATTAAACAAATTAATGTCGTCCAAGA
The DNA here is from genome assembly GCA_027405835.1 of Asclepias syriaca. NCBI lineage: Eukaryota > Viridiplantae > Streptophyta > Magnoliopsida > Gentianales > Apocynaceae > Asclepias > Asclepias syriaca. Next base: position 18,317 of record JAPHNG010000295.1, read on the forward strand.
AATCACTGTAATAACCTTTTTTTCTGTTTAAATAAAATATAATGTACGAATTGTATTTCTTGAATTCAACTCCAATGAGGTTATTTTTCCTATAATTTATCAACTACTACACTTTACACACACAAATATATATATATATTAACTATTTTTATCATATTGAAATTTTTCTAATTTAAATGAAATCATTTTACGAGTTTTATAAAGAAGGTAAAAGGTAATAAAGAATTTGAATTGGTTAAGAAAAGGGAGTATATATATATAATATGATTATAGTAATGAAGAAATGTTATTATCCAAATGCACTTTTTAGAAAAAAAATTTAGGACAAACGCTACAAACAGACGCAGTTGCTGAGGTTAATTTGGGTCCTAATCTCCCAAATCTCAAGTTATGTATAGCCATTTGTCAACCCCATCACCTTTTTGCCATCCAAGAAATTGACTTCTTTTTTTTCTTTCTTTTTTTCACCATTCTTGATTTCTCACTATTGGTTTGTTTCTTTATTTCATTCATTCTTACATGTAAAAGAGGTTCGAATTTACAAGAAAGTATAAAACTTTCAAATTTTAGTACAATTTTGTGCATTAGATATGCATGTTGTAAAGTCAAGCAGCACCTGGTAGGATTGACTTTCAATTCAAAATAAGTCATAACCCGTGTATTAGGTAGTCCAAGAATGGTACAGTTTCTAGAGATAAGTTTATCTTTTTCTGCTTGTGTCATGGAATTTGACCTTTACGACAATCTTTTAACTTAGTTGTTTCAATTATTAGGAAAGCCAAAAAGTCCACCAAATGATCCACGACAACAATTCTGCACAATGTTTAAACTATAAAAAGAAAAAGTACAAAGTCAACCAGGGATTTGAACAAACACTAAACATCAAAAATCAAAAGTTGGTTTGGTAAGAGGAGGCCATAGGTCATGAAAATTACAGGAAATTTCACTGCATTTTAGTACCAGGTAATATATGTATGTACAAAACCTTGTTCAGACAACATGATACTAAACAAAATCTGCAGATCAAAGTAGTATAACATGTAAACCTTGCAAACCATGAAAATTAGCACTGCCCCAGATGTGTATTTGAGGTTATATAAGCAGAGAAGAAAAAAGAACAGTCAGTCTCCTATGCAGCCATCACAGTAAAGCAGAAGATACAAAATCTTGCAATTTGTCCATGGAGAAGCACAGGTGAAATACGCAAAATCATAGTAGTTCTAAAGATTATATGCCTTTCACATTACATACATATATATATAAGTCCATGATATAACTTATTTTTAAGTATGAAAATCAGTCAAAAATATAACATCAAAGAGAACAATAGAACACTAGTATTCAATTATCATGATTCTCCAGAGCTGCAAGTGATATTATGTACAATAGCAAAAACAATTCCACCTCAAGACGCAGATTAAAAAAGGCATCCATATTGGAAAGGAATGCATTGCCAGCTTCCTGGAAGCATTACATTTGGCAACCTGAAAATGAAAGTTGAGATCACATCACAGGAATAAGACTGGCTCCTGAAAATGCATAAGTTTGAAGAAAATTTACCATCTGATTGTGTAGCACAGTTTCCCCTCTGCTCAGACTTGAGAGAATTCCTATCCATAGCATGAGAAAGCGTAGTGCTTTGCTTCAAAAAAAAAATTATTCAAGATAAAGTTGGCAAACAGCCGGCAAGCATATTAGATACTGGATTATTAGCTGAATCAGGGTCTGGGAAGCCCTAAGACCGGATTGTGTGGATGTGTGCTTCTTTTATTTCAGCTTTTTAATAACTTGCCGAATAAATTTCTCAAAATAAGTCGACGGTCACTTTATTATCGTCGTCATCATCATTTCAGATTCATTGCTGCTGCCATACTTCTTAACTTCTGAGAGATATCTGAAAAAGATGGCCTTTCAGCAGGATCAGAGCCCCAACAACTTTCCATTAATGACTTCCATTCAGGATCACACCAACTTGGAATTTGTGGGCGTAATGTGTTGTTCACAATTCCTCCTTTGCATTAGAAAAAATACAAATCAGATGTGGTATCAGTGAAGTTGCTAAACTGATACCAATTGAAACTTATATCTTCACCAAATACATGCTGCATCAACGCTAATAGTTTTCTAGATGACAAATTGATGCTCGTAAAGGTACTAGTATAAATTTGAGGGGATATAAAAAATATTTGTCAGAGTATTCTATTGTCAATCAACTGCTAGCTTGTTGATGTGTAGTTAACTTGTTTGTAATATATTTTCCTAGTTATATAGTCAGACCTTTTTTCTTTTGAGGAGCCGATTGTCTAATTAAAGAGACTAACAAATCTCCTCTTTTAAATAGGGTCTATACAAATGTTTTGCTGGTAATACAGAAATTCATTTCACCCAAATCCTCTGTATTTGACATCTACATTATTTACAGAGAAACTCATCAGATTCTATCCTACACTAGAGGCGCTGACAAATCATGAGACCATATTATCCAACTTATAAACATAGTTATGCACTGGTAAATAAAGCAAATTTTCTTCTCATATCACAATAGTTAGAGCAATCAGCCATCAGTTTAACTCAGAAAACAGAAGATGCAGGTTTCCAGATAAATACTATGTGATGAAGCACATACCAATTATAGAAGCACAATGCTTACCTTGTATGGTTCATCACCAGTAAGCAATTCCCACATTACCACTCCAAATGAATAAACATCAATCTATATAGCAACCAAACAAATTGGTTAAGTATCTTAATGAGAGGAGCATTATAATAAGAAGTAGAAACTTACATAATTCTGTTAGTGCCATTACCTTTTCAGTCACCATGTTACTTTTTCCACTAAGAAGTTCCGGTGCCATCCAGGGCAATGTACCACGAACACCTCCTGACACTAATGTATGTTGCTTTACCTTTGATAAACCAAGATCACCAATCTACAGAAATAGATATTGATCAAGGAATAACTAAGCACGGAAGAGAAGCCAACGAAAGATAGAAGAACCTAAAATTGTTTTGATAAAAAGTACAGCTGACCAAACCTTGCACACCGGTCGATGTGGGTCTCTCATATTCACCAACAGGTTTTCACATTTCAGGTCAAAATGTACAATGTTTTTCCCATGTAAATACTCCATTCCAAATGCAGCATCCATCGCAATGATAAGTCTCTTGCGACGATCAATTGTTCTGTTGGATAATAGGTACAACACATCAAACATGTTAAAAATTACTTGAAAGTTGAAACTAAAAAGTATATAAAGAAATATTCCATATCAAGATAGGAAACAGCAAATGAAAACATAAGTGCAACTGCAGGAAAAGGTACCTGTCCTTTTTCTGTAAAAACTGTTTTAGAGATCCATTTATCATGAACTCTGTCACAGTTGCCAAAGATCCACTTGGTCCATCACGGACAACACCATAGAAAGAGACAACATTTGGGTGGTGCAACGAGCTTAATATGAGAGCCTCCTTCCAGAAATCAGAAATCTGCAAGGCACAAAAGTAAATATAAGTCAACTAAAGAATAACCTATCCTTGTCAATAACTAAAACAAGAGGAGGAGGATTACAATCATAATTAGACTCATTTAATATTTAAAAATAAAAATACAAATAATAAAAAAATCTAAAAAAATTATATGGTACTACCCACATTTAGTAACTCATATATATCATCACTTTTGTTAGGGTTATAACATCTTTCTGCCCAAATGCAAATGTTACTAATATGCTCTCCACGAATGAAGCCATGAATCATATACTGTTCTTGTAAGTTCGGGATATCTTGGATAAACTCCAATCTTTTAAATTTTCATCTCAGAAAAAGTTGATTTTACACATATATCATGTCCCTCATATGTAGAACAAAAGCAATTTCTCAATATCAAGTCCAACAGATGGACTATAACCAACAAAATGGGTGGAGCAAAGGCTTGAATTTGGGACCTTCCGCTCTCTAATACCAGTAAAATTTTCACCTCATCTAAAAAGTTTAACCTAATAGAGAGGGGTTTGAATTTCTACTTTTAATGGAATCTAATAACATCTGAGAAATTAAGCAAACTACATCCAAATCATTCGCTTCATTCCAACAGAAGTTAACTAAAAATGTTTCCCCTTCTAAAAATTTAGTAAGATCTTGAGATAATTAACTGGATATTTACACACTGATAGTGATTAGTAGATATAATTTAAACAGAAATTCATCATGGAAAAAACTTTTGAGAGATATTTCCCAACATCCCTCTCAATTATGATGGATACACCTGGATACTTATCTTGTGGACAGATAAAATGAGGAACCTAAAACATTACAAGGAAATCTACCCCATCTAGAAGGGAAAGTTGTGAGGTCATTAGAAACATAACTTTCTTCGGAGGAAATTACGAATTATAATGAGCAAAATCAAAAACCATACCAGGCGTTCTCTTTCAGATGGCTTTCCAGCAAAACAGCTCGCTTTGATTCTCTTTATAGCCACATCTGATCCTTTCCACTTCCCATGAAAAACAGAACCGTATGTCCCTGACCCTAACTCACGGATCTCCTCCAGATCTTCATTCCTAATTGTCTGTTTGAAAAAATCACATATAATGAATGGCAGAAATTTACAATGCATATCACACAAGTGGAAGAAATTAACAATTACTGGAAGTCTTTAAATCACAAGAAACAAAAAATATTTTAGATATTGCACATGATGAAGTTTATTCTTCAAATGACTTTCTTTAATTGAATGTTAACATCCATCATATTTAAGTGGGGGAAGAAAAGACAAAAGTAGCTTTGCTATTAACAAAAGATCGATAAGACAAAAGAAACCCTTAAATTGAGTGATTGATATTAACAAACCACAAAGTTGCGAGAATTTCAATTAGATACCTGTAGTCCACGATTAAGAGCTTCCTCCTCGGCCTTTGTCAGCTCAATCTTGGAGCTCTTAGCGTTTTCATTATCAGAATCCATCTCCCCGTCTCCTTGAGCATCCTGTTTAATAGAAAGGTTTGTTTACATGACTCTCAAACAAAATAAGGACAATGCAGCATTAAAAGAAATAAGGAAATAGTATAACTGACAACAAGAGATGTTGATAGCTCACCACTGCATCAGTCTCATTTTGATGTTCGTCTTTTACAGCCGTATCATGCTCAAGAACATTAGCAGTATTGTCATCTACCCTAGATTTGACTTCTTCCACATTCTCCATGACTTCCATTTTAACATAAGGAATCAACTCAAGAAGCTCTACCTTTTCCACGTGAATGCTACTGTTGTCATCTGCAACAGCAGAATCCTTGTCTTGCTCAGGATGATTCAGGGCCACAACATTTGAGTCCTCAAGCTTTCCTTCATGAATTGCTGGCATATCCCCTCCATGGCCATTGTTATCTATACTGGCAGCTTCAGTTTCTCTGACAATGTCATTTCTTGTTTCTGGAGTAGCACTCAGTACAGCTTTATCACCAACATGAACTGCTCCATGACCACTGTTTTCCGTTCTGGCTAATTCAGCAACACTGGCACTGTCATTTCTTTTATCTAGCGTAGTTGACAAGACAACTTTATCACCAACCTGAACCGCTAAATCAGACCTCAATGGAGTAGAAACATTCATCATATCACCTGGAGGGTGGATGAGATCTGGTTTATAGTGTAACTGATTCTCCTGATTGTAAGCATTGGGCAATTGCCTAGAAAGACCATTAGAATATTCAGGAACTGGAGCCCCATCTGGAACTATAGTATTCTGTGAGGAGTCAATCCAAAGGTTCTGATTCTCCAACCCAACTGGAATTCTTGGACAACCATCTACTGGGATAAATCCAGGACTAACACTTGGCAACTGAGGAGAAGCAGAAGTTTCATAAGAGGTACCCCCATGCACTGGAACATGAGAATTTCTCCACACTGTTTGTGCAGGCACAGGCATGGGTGCAGGAGTAACTTGGTAAAGGTTATCTGCCCCGAACGCATAGGATGGGTTTCCGTACCTAGCTCCCCGTTCATCTATAGGTTGGATGGGAATATGGGATCCAGTGGCAATAGTAGGGTCATGAAGCATTTGGTTACTCACTTCTGGACAATGTCGAATAAAGCGAGGGTCATCATGATGAACAAAATGGGAAGGCACATAATGTGAATCAGACATATTAACATGCCCACGTGATATATTATTATCAAGAACATAGTGATCTGTAAACCTTCCAGTTCCAGGAGCATGTGCCCTCAACTCCTCAGCCCTAGGAGTCAGTTGATGTTGCAAAGGCCATGCTCTTTCGTGACTCTGACTTTCAGTATATAGAGGTCGATGCTCACTATGGTCACCAAGATAGTACGGATGCTGCATGTTTGGATCCGTATTTAAGACAAATAGTTCCCTATTTGGAGGGCAATTGGCACATGGATTCCCCACATGATGAAACCCATTTCCCATACTTGCTGGTTCTGCATGTTGTTGCTCCCCAGGTTTCCATAGGGTCTCAGGATAAGTCTTATTTCTTTGGAAAGCCACTCTGCAGTGTTCACACGCCATGGTAGAATCCAGCATCATATTGTTTCCATGCATTATGTTACCTGGGAAACCTGCCTTGTCACCTAATACAGTTCCAGCTGGAAATGTTGAAACAGACTCTGCAAATTGCTGCTGAGACTCATATAGGGATTGATGATTCATTTGATTTCTGTTATATTCTTCAGCCAATCTATCAAAGCTTTTGTCTGGAAATTCAGCATATTGAGCACGGTAACGGCTCGATGAAGGTGAAGTTGGATATTCTACCATTTGCCTTGAAGGTTGCCTAGGAGAATAGTAAGCAGGACTCCATGGAGCCTCCATCTCATTATACTTCTGACTAACTGATTGTTGGGCCTGTGGTGATAATAAAGGAGGGATCTTGAGCTGCTGTAGATTTATAGGTGGCATGTGCATATCAGCATTCCGCTGGTTATGAAGACCAGGTTCAAGACTCATTTGGTTATAAAACTGCTCCGCCATCCCAATCTGAGCATCTTCTAATGGACCCAAAAACAGGTTATCACCAGGCTGATTCCGCCTATATTCTGGGGATTCATTAAGGCTGTTCAGAGCATCAACATACCTCCTCTCCTTGTCCCTCTCATCCCCATCAACAAAATGCATAGGCCCATCTTGATCAGTGTGTGAAAACAAAAAGATTCTAAGCCTAGTGAACCCATCACCGGCATCTAACTTGTCATATTCTTCCATCATATTAGTAACATCATCATCATTTACAACTGAAACAAGGGCATCAAGATCCTCATCTGGTTGCTGGTATTTCAAAACTGTGGCACCTTCAAAGAGCTCCCTCATCTTGGCCATAAGCTCCTCATAGGTTATATCACGAGGAACACTTACAATACGTGTCTCACCACCAACATACCTAAGCTTCCCATCATGAGGCCTCGGCAATATACTGCCCAAAAAGCTACACAAGAACTTAACCCGTGGAGTATCATCATTGGAGCTTAAAGCTGACCCTGGAGACATAACTGGGCTATCCATCAAGTACGCAACCTTATACTGCTTCTCTTGCTGATTGGTATGTATGACAATTAGATTTTGGTTCAAAATTTCAGTCCCTTCATCAAATATAAGTTTAGGTTGCATTCATAACTTGAACGCCAGTAGCTTTATCAGTCCCATTACCTCTCTCCACATCCCCAAACCAATTAAAATTGAAAATTTCTCCACCAAATTCACAACCCAAGAAGATCCACGAGATTCTCCACAAAACTCTGAATATTAACTTACTAAATTTTCCCGTTTACAATCTCTTGTAAAAAGAAAATAAAATTCCTTTTCAACTAATCTCCCGGAGAGAAACAAATGGTAATTATCAATCAAAGATTCAAACTTTTAACGCCAAAAATCAATCAATTCATTCGAAGGATACATCCGCATAGACATCAATCAAATATTACCTGTGAAAATTGAAATACTGATGCCACCACAAAAGCCTTCAAATTTATCCAAATATCAAAATTCAGAAAACCCTTATTTCAATCAACCTTCAGTAAGCTCTTCTTCGTCTAACTTAAAAATCATCCAACAAAACACAGAAATAAACTTCACATGCAGAAGATAACCAACCATACGCACACAGTTTCTTGATGTCTTGTACGGTTGATTTTCTGAGTTGAATTTTTTTCATAAAGAGATGAAAATGCAGAAGTTTCTGGAAAATAAGGCGGAGGAGAACAGCGCCATGGATGCCTGGGCCGCGCAGGAAGCGGGAGTGGGGAAAAGGGGGTAACTAACGAAGATGCTTTTGCCTGGGCTGTGGCGTTGCCGAGATTGCCAGGTATGGAGGACACGTGGCAGCTTTTTTTCCGTTATAAGAATTAAGGATCTATTATCCCCATCTCGGCATATTCGCTTCCCGCGCACGCGCCTTTGGGGTGCGTATCCAAATCTTTTGTGTCTGCTACTCTTCTTTTTTTCTTTTATTTTCTGGATCTATCTCTTTAACCCGTTTATGATCCGTGACTTTTCACACGGTATCGTAAATCTATAATATTATCCACTTTTATAATTTAAAATTCTTTTTTCTAATTATAAATAAATTGCATGAATTTTGTATAATATTTATGACTCATTCTAATTTAATACATATAAATTTATTAGATAACTGTGAATATGGGTCGGATCAAAGTAGACAACCCGACTTGGTCTGAATAGTGAAAGAAAAAATGCTGTCCTCACACTATGGTACTAATACTTTATGGTTTTGATTCATTTTTGTACTATATATATTGGCTGTTTAATATAGACCAATTATATTTTAGTATTTATTACAATAATTACTACACATGATAGAATTAGATTTTTTTTTATTAATATATGCAAAACAAAAACTAAGGCCAAGATTTATGCTATATTATATGTATATAAAATTATACATTACATAATTATCACATGCTTGTTTGCTAAAAAGTAGTAAAAGGAAAAAGTAATTGATTTAAAGGGACAAATAAATTAAGAGGAAGAGAATGTCAAGCAATGTGAAAAGGTATTATTCTCCACATTGTAACTTTTCCTTTGTTTTTCTTTAGAAAAAATGGATCATATTGTAACACTTAGCATTATTCCTATATAGTATTTGTAAAAGGCGAACTCAATTAACTTTTCTACTGGTGGAATAAAGTTCCAATTTTTATCCTCTTTTTGTGAGGCAAACTACAACACTTTCTACTTTCGTGTTGATGATTTGTATCCATTTGGATAGTTACCTTACAATAGAAAAATTACAAAATTAAAATAGTAATACATATATATATATATATATATATATATATATACCCCCATTTTGAAACCCTCAACAATTGTCAATTGGAGTGAGATTTTATCTCGTATTAACATGCAAAAATGGATATATTCGTGTTGAAACATAACATTTGAAAAAGGAAAAAAAATGTAAGAAACTAATTTAGTATAAAAAGGAAATAAAATCTACAAGAAGTGTATCATTGAATTTACTTCAATGAATTTGCATGCATACAGGATTGCATTACCTTCCATCATCGTAGGTACAGGTAGCCATAAGTTTGAGCTAAATCAAAGCTTGAGCCATGATTGAACGGTGACTGAGTTGCTGCTCATAAAGTTCGCGGAATATACGGTATTTAGCATCGTGGTATTTCTTAACTCTGGGGTCTTCCGAAGGGTAAACAACCTGCAAATGCATATTCAAATTCTCATTAAAGAAAAAAAAAGATATGCCAAATTTAGATCAGTTAAATTTGGAGAAAGCTAAATGGCAGCCATTTCTCAGGTATGCTCTAGTCGGTCCACACTAGTCCTTACATCTGTGATAATTACTCAGTCCCTACACCACCATGCTTAGGGAGAGACATTCTCATGTATATTGGTTGAAAACACCATTTTGTAAAAGGCCTAAGCTAAAGTGATAAGTGAATCCCTCAGTTGGACTGTTGCACGAATCTATTAACATTTATCCATGAGAAGAGAGGGACAAAGAGGAGGAAGAAGGAAATATATATACCTGACCAGCTGCATTAAGTGCCTTCATGGCTTCTTGAACAGTATTGTACTTTTTTGCAGCTACAGCACCAAGAATTGCAGCTCCCAAGAGCACTGACTCATTTTCACGTGGGAGGATTATAGGATGGCCTACAAAGTTCGTAAATAGCACAAAATCTGTCAAACAGTAGAAATGCAAGCACAAGACACTAACAGTCATTCCAGAAAACAATAGTCCTCTTCTTTTCTTTGTTCTATCCAATACATTAACTAGAAAAACCCAGCAAGTATGTTTAGTCTGCATAGTTACATCTAATGATTTATGAAATCTAGTATGTAACTTGGACTTATTGGTTTTCAATAAAAAATGGGTTTGGAGAATTTCTCTACATTTTACCATTTCCCCCCTTTTTCTCTTCTCTTTTGCACCAAGCCAAGGTGGGTATTTTGATTTCTAAAGAAGAAATAAAGCATGCTCAGCTTTCAGATACTATGTGCTGAATAATTTCTAACTATAGTCCTCAGTTTGTATTTATACGCATGTGAGGGTTTGCATAGATTAGCACTTAGCAGTTGCATATACATGAAAACAAAAAGAAAGAGACAAATACTAACACATGAGAGAGAGAGAGAGAGAGAGAGAGAGACCAATAATATCAGCATGTTCTTGGATGAACAGAGGGTTCTTCGTAAGGCCACCACATGCAAGCAATGTATCAATCTGCAATTAAAGAGACAGAAATGAGAGTAAAAGCACGCAAATGGTGGATCAAGTGACAATAAAGTGAGCATGTACAGATAGATACATGCCACCATCCTGGTTCATGGTTGATATTGTACACAAGTGCCATGAGGAATGATAAAACTAAAACGTGATAAAAATGATCAATAAAAATAGTCATGAGGATTCAAAAATGGTATTTCTGTGACATGCACATAACCTTCTTTATTTTTTCTTCTTCTTTTTTTTTCCTCGTAAGGGGGAAAAAAAATCTTCCTATTCACTTTTGCCTTAATTCAATGATATGATTTTGTTGTTTTAGTTTCTAACCATGTTATACCTTTAATTTTTCAAATGTATTACATTTTTCAAATTTACATTTTTCAAATTTACATTTCACATTATAAAAAGTTAAGAAATAACAAACTACAAATGATTAGCCGTAGCTTTCATTAATGTTCTAGGATGTGAATGTTGAAAAGTATGCAGATAAGGTGGAGGCTTTTGTTATTAACGGAACTAAAAGGTACAATATTTTTCAGGATACTCCATAAATTCAACATCAATTGTTACAAAGAAAACTACTTGTGAGCTAGAAAGTCAAAGAGGATGAAAAACTTACTATGTGTCCATGGGCATTGCAGTGCTCCACAATATGGCGTGTGCCATATGCAATTCCTTGTACTGTGGCAAGATATAGAAGAGCCAATTGTTTGTCGCTGGTATCAAGAGTCAAGCCAGATACCACTCCTTTTGAATTTGGATCTGCAATAGGAGACCTGTACCAGAAATGCTAAATAAGTGTATTTATAATAGAGATTGAGAGAGAAGAAATAATAAGCAGGGGGAAGAGAAAGATTACCTATTACCATGAAAATCAGGCAAGACATGTATGTTACTGGTCAAAGCAGCAAGAAATGGAGAACCTAGTTCATGCCTCCTCTTTTCCAATATTTCATTCAGTAGGTCAAAAATTGATATACCTAGAAGTTAAAAATGAATGAGCAGTTACTGTACTCCATATGCAATTGCAGCATATGATCCAGGAAAACGTACAAAAATTATGATAACCAACTGAAAAGGTGTCTTACTTCGAGAAGCAGCTTCATTTGCAAGATGTGCTGAAGCAACATGACTTTCAATAATATGATCCAATAATGCACCTGTGGCACTCTGGCCACCCTCTGTGAGCCAGTACTTCGGAATCATAGCTACAGAAATTAAGGAAACAAAAGGAATCTTAAAGACTTCTTAACTATGGAATCAGGAAGCATATTCAATTTCAAGTTAGATGTATAGTTAGTCCTTCAGTTATTCAGCTAAACCCAGAAATGTTACTGAGCTTAGAACCATTTTTTATCTTTTCTGGAGTAAACTGATGACAATAAATTTCACAAATAAATATATAAAAGGTAAATGATCTAACAAAAAGCCATCAGACAACTAACACATCCAAATATTCTCAAATATTGACCCCGAGCATGTGTCCTAATGGGGTCAACAGTGAAAGATGTCAGGATTTCATAAAATAAATTTAGATAATCAATAACATTAAGCTGCATCATCCTAAAACACTACAATGTGGTAGTAGAGAAGCATCTTTGGCAAAAGCATATGGAGGAACTGAATAATATCATAAGTGAAATATAAAAGGACTAACAGAAAAAGAAGCCAGTTAGTCTAACAGTCAACCTAGCAATGATCAAACATATTGTTGAATTTTCAACTTCAAGAAAAGAAAAAAAAAGAAAATTATATTAAATTCATTATCATACCAGACCAAAATGGTCCCCACACTCCTGGGATGAATAATTTGGAACGTGATACAGCCATATGGCAAGTGGAAGTTCCACATACTAACACCATGCGACGACATATGGCTTCCTCATCAACTTCTACAGAACAATTATAATAAAATAATTAAAAGGAATTTTTGCAGATAAGTCCTCCTCTCAAAGTTCATAGATATACATTTCAATTACCTTTGGGAGGATCTGATATAGGCATGCTTTCCATAATTCCCACACCACCAGCATGAGCATCTATCAAGGAAGTCCCGATTGGTGTCCCTGTGAGGAGACCAAGATCCTGATAACAATGTTTGCCTCTCAGATATACTGAAGCAAAACAATGTTTATTGGGGAAAAGACTTTGAATTGGATAGGAGTAAACAAAATTATAGAGTTCAAGAGCTTTAAGAACATCTATGTATTCTTAAGTACAGACTCTTGCCTTTGCAGATTCTGGTATTAAACCTGAGCCCAGAGCATGACCAGGGAAAGCTACACTCCGTCCTGTGTGAAATTTCCTTTATTTCATGAGCAAGCAAGCAAATTCACAAAGCTATCAAGAAATTTACTTTATCCCTTGCATAACTATACAATGATATTCCGAAAGACATACCTATCTTGGAATGATGCCCTTCAACAAGATCACCTAAACCTATCTCGTCCCAAAAGTCGTCATCCCATCCACGAGCTTCCATGCCACGAGAATCTTTCTCAGAGGTCTGCTGCATGTGTGCATGACCTAGATAGGTCCATTTGCAGACAGTAGTGCACAAACTTCGAGTATCATCTCCTGATGCTCTGGGAAATTGATGACCAATGAATCAAAAGCAATCAGAGAAAAAGTAGAAAGCATGTGACACCAAGTTTAAAAGGCCTACTTGAATGATAACCAATCACTCAAGTCCATCCACCTAAATACCATTGACCAAGACTCCTGCAGATTCTCTTTCACCCACAGAAGCTGCAAAAGTTTTACACTGTAAAATATCCACAAGCCAGTTCAAGAAAGTGAAAGATGTTTTAACCCCCACCACAAAAATATTAAATTAAATTAAACACACACCCGATATGGAAGATAAAAGAGTAAGCAAAAGCCTACAAGTACAATCACATGGCAAGATCCAAGAACAGACTTATTTCCGAAATATCAGGCAAACATTCTAGTCCAGTAATACCTTAGGAGGCTCCATTTCTGGGGATACAGCTCCACCACAATATTGTAATACAGGTGAATTAGAAGAATTAATCCGCTCAGCTTGTTTGACAGCTCTATGGTCCATCCATACTATAACATTTCTACGGCTATCACCACTTAAAGAAACCGAGACAGGCTCTCCCTCAGAATCCACAGCAACTACAAATATAAGAGACCTCACCAAATTACAAAGTTATCTACAACATACAATCATACAGTTCAAACTTCATTTGGGAAGATCAGAAATACAAACCAAGAGAACAAGTAGCAGCAAAGCCCAAACTTGTTACTTCTTCACCAGCTACATTTGCCAGGGAGCATGCTGCTTTTACAGCAGTGCAGATTGCAAGCCAGATGTCAGTTGAAGATTGCTGGACTCAGAAATTATAGAAATAAAATCATCAAATTTGATTTTTTTACTTTATCTTTTGTCAATAGAAGTGTAGGGGTTACTAGAAAGAGCACAATCAGTCTTATCTATAGAAGAAAAGAACAAGAAACAGACAAAATTTTCTAAACAATGGTACATGCAATCAATTGCCCATTTGGCATCTTTTACTAGGAAAAACCTCAAGAAGAATGTATCGTAAGCACATATTATTTGAAAGACATCTTGAATAACTTCTAGTTATTCTCCAAACTAATGAACATAAACAATCACCTCAACGTAATCACCATCCTTCCAAATCTGTAGTGGGCTACTCGCTGAACCTAAAAGTTTCCCATCTTCATCAAAGAGTCCTGTTAAGAAAGGAACGCTAAGAGCATGTGTGCGTACACTGAAAAGAGTGTTCATTTTCTAAAACACAATTACAGAAATAAGCATCAAACAGATAATTAAAAACCTCCATCAAAAAAAATCTATTGGTTTGAATAACCACAGAGTATGATGCTGCCTTAGTTCCCAATCACAACTTCATATTTATTTATTCTTTATGAATAAATAGGCCATATGCAATGTGAATTGTACAACTTCCAAGTCGTAAACTTGCAACTAATAATTTATTTCTTAAGATTCTACCCCTCCATGTCAGCATAATATGTCCTGAGTGGTTGAAAGCAATTCATTGGTTCAACTTCATTCTGCTATTTCAAGTAATAGTGATAGTTTCAATTAAAGCAACAATTCTTCTGCTTCAGCTATGTGTTTTATAATCAATGAAAAAAATTATTTGATGAAAGTTTCCATATGATTAAAA
>JAPHNG010000296.1:0-25000 GCA_027405835.1 Asclepias syriaca
TCTCTTTAAATCTTCAACTTGATACATCGTAACCACGAGCAATCTTGTGTTTTAAATTTCCAAGTTTACCTTTAACTTGGCACTTCGTAACCATGAACTTTCTCGTGGTATTTTAATCTTCCAAGTTTACTTTTAACTTGATACTTCGTAACAACGAATTCTCTCGTGGTATTTTAAAAGATCATCCAAAACTGGCTTTAGTTAGATGGCCTGTAATTTATCTTTCTCTTATCACATGCTCTTATGTTGTTGCTTTTGTTGAACTCTTGCCTGCTATGATGACCAAAAACAGCATTTGGACTAATGTCTGATTGTGTTCTTTTTTTGACTGCTGCAAACTTATTATAACAAAGAGAAGGAAGATCATCAAGTGTTTACTCCATTAACCTCCATCAACTTTTGATATTTCATTTCAGACAACTGGAAAAATGTTTTTACTTTAATTTTTAATTTTGAGGTTAAAAATTTTAAATATTTATGATATAATTAATAATAATAATAAATAATTAACTTTTAACTTTACCCATCCACCAATTGGCCCGTAACCGAAGACATTCAAATCGAAGGTCGTCCTTTTGCAACTGTGACTAAAGGTGGGGTAAATTTGTCTTTTTACCAAGAACAAATATTCGTCTAATAATAATTATTTAATAGTCAGCCTCCTCATCGGCCGAATGGTATTTACTGAATCATTTTCCAATGCTTGATTCCAAAGTTACTTTACTCTTTTGATTTCGGCACTTAATTAATCGTTCTTTCACCGAAAAGTGTTTAGCATAGCAGAGTGATAGGAGAATAATGGGGGTTTGGGATTTCATCTATTCAACCACCGAAACAGTGAAAAGAAATGCTCCAGATCTCAGCCCGGTGAAGAATGCATGCAAGGCCTCCTATGGCTACGGTTCAGCCGCCTTCTGGAAGATCGACGACGCTGTTAGAGTCAACGGCGTTCAAACTCTGAAAAACTACATGTCTGACGAGCAAGGCCGAGCTCAGATCGCCCTTTTCGCCTCCAAATTAGTCCAAAACGCTGCTTACTATGGTTTCAAGGAGGCCCACAATTTTGTTCCCGGTCTGCTTCTCTTTACTCTGTTTTTTACTCTATATTTATAATCACATATTTATGTCTCTGACATATCGATCATCGGACGAGTAAAGAATGCATCACTTCCTTTTCTTGTTTCACTGTACTGCGCGCAGGTGGAAAGATTGTGGAGACTCTGGCAAAAATAGTTTCTCAAACCGTCAGCGAAGTGAAATCAGAAAATCTTAAGAAGCAAGTCGACAAGGAAAAAGTGGAAGAAAGGATGATCAGTTCATGCGGTAACATTTCTGTTGGCGCAAGGAATGTGATTGACCGTGCAGAGAGGCAGAGTAAAGGTACAGAATTTGGCTATGAAAAAGGAATATCTGCAGATTCGGCTTCAAATCAAACACCAGAAGGCGTATTGAGGATTTTCATGAAGAAAAACCTCACGGGCAGTCGTCTTGATGATCTGATCATTCCCCGAAAAGGGCAGCAGGGCAAGGAGACCAAGTAAAACCTTTTACGATATTATTAAGTATGTTTCTTTCTCTTCCCACTTTGGTATTATATAATTTTACTGCCATGTCATATGATATTACGCTGGAAGATCTATGGCATGTATAATATTGTGTTTTATCCCCTGATGTTCTGTTATGTGATTCTGGGAGCTGAAATCCCTGTAACTTGTTTGACACTTTGGATGATCATGAATGCAATAGCATATATATATATATATATAATATTGTGTGGGTGGCTGACTGCTATCTTTTTCGTTTTGCAATATATTTTGAAATGATTTAAGATGAATTCATATAAAGCTAATAGTTTGAAAATTAAATTAAATTTTCTCTTTATTTCACGTGTAATATGGTTTTGATTTAGTTGACAAAAAGGTAGTGGTATCAATTATCCTCGAGTCAACATATTTACTTCTTGAAATGTGACTGTAACTTATATATATATATATGTTTTATGATTCAGATTCTGAATCTTCTAAAGTTTTAATACAACTTAGTCCCTGTCTACAGGAGTTACATTCAGATTCTGAAGATCAGAGTTGAAGAAGAGTGTCTGGTAGGGTTGATTTATCATTGATATTTTCTATTTGGTCATCTAGGGAATTATACTTAGTTTTCGAATCTTCAGATGTCATCAATATTTGACATAACTTGTCTTTTAATTCTTCTGAAATATTAAGATTATTAATCTTCTTTTTCTTTTTGGACCAACACTTATTAGCATAGTGTCCAAATTTTCCACAATTTTTACAGGTTTAGATGATTCTCTAACCTGTTTTATATATTTCTTCTTTTCTATTCTTTTTTTCTTTAGGTTTTTTATGTTTTTTCTTATAAGGAGGTTTTTCATTATTCTTTTTCTTATATTTTTTTGGGGTGTTTATTTTTTGATGTAACAGGTTCCATGCTAAATTGGCCACCCAATTCACCCAATTGGGTTTTCTCAATTAAATTATGTTTTAAGTTATTGATTTAATTTAATTTCATTACATAAGTTTAATTCTTTCTGAACACAAGTTCCTATTAACTTGCGATAGGTATAGTTGCTATAATCTATAGCCACTTTATCTTTTCTTAATGTTTTTCTCACTCTCTCAACAAATTGAGAGGGTAAGCCGTCTATAAACTTAGATTTTCAGTGAGCACTATTGGCTTTTGGAAGTTCCATGACCCGACTTAGGAAGGTATTTTGTATCACCTAAAAGATGTTAAAGTTGGACACCTAAGGTTTTGTAATAGAGTCCTAATGGTCTCACTATTCTCAGACCATCTTCTTGTAAAATGTTCTACAATATTAACTATTAGTGTATAAACTGCATGGTCTATTATTCTATTATCTCTTTTTGTTTTAACAGGAGTAAGTATTTGTTGTTCATTTTCTTTGGTGAGATAATTATCCCATCAACCCTTTAATTGGCCAGTAAAACCAACTGTAATCATGTTTGCTATTACTTTTTCAGTGTTTTCATTTTGTTTACAAATAATGTTATACATTAGCATTCTGTTAACAGTATTATAAACCTGTTTTTCGATATAGCCGTCTATGTTTCATTCATATATTTGTTTTTAAATGATTATACAATTTATTTAATAGATAAATAAGATATGTAAAATTCAAATTTCCATCTACCTAAAAGCAAATTTAACAACCATTACTTATCAATATTTGAATATAAATATTATCTAATAAGTCTTACTTATTAAAATTATACTAATAAAAGATATACATTTAATTTCCTTTTCTATAACTAATTTAGTGAATAATATATAAATAAACATGTAATACCTAATAAAAAAATATTAATATAAATATATAACTAATTAGTACATTCAAATAATTTCCTTTTAACTTGTACGTTTGTGTTATAAATAAATAAACCTTATATTTTTTTTTTTAAAAAAGGACAGGAAAGAAAAAAGAAAAAAAATCATATTCGCAAAATCGTACCCTGAATAATAATAATAATAATAATAATAATAATAGACAAAAAGGGGAAGGAGAAGAAGAAGAGATTACAGAGTTGAGGGCCACAGCCATTTTCATTTTCAGAACGAGGATGGGTAGATGGGACGAGTTTCAATCCTCTGTTTCCAGACTAATCAACCGAAAACGTCCGACCAAGAATTCATCGGAAGCCGACTCTGAGGTTCAGAAGCCGGCTAGCATCTTCGTATCCAACGTCACCAAAGTTGCTGACGCTGTTAAGGTCAACGGTGCTCAGAAATTGGATGAGTACTTTCCAGATCCTCATCGCCGGGAAAAGATCGGCAGAATTCTGTCTAACCTCGGCAAATTCGCCGTTGATTCCGCTGTTAATGAGTCCCTCAAAGGGGTTACTGGTGAGTGTCTAATTTCTTGAACTCTGTTTTCGTCTCTATCTACTCGTTTACATATACTTGCGTCTTAAAAGGTTAATGGGTTGATCAGGATTGAAAAAAAAATTTCACAAAAGAATTTCTTCAACAATTGTTATTTGTGGTTATTAAAAAATTTAGTAGATTGAGCTCCTAGTGGTGATAAACCGAGCTTAGATTTTTCGTAGCTAAGGATTTTTGCTTTATTTTTGCCTTTTTGAAAATTGACGGAGTTTATTCAGTATTCTGATAAATTTCTATCATTCGCTCTGATGGCAATGGAACATGTGGTGAGAGAGTTCTCCGCTTTCAATTTCTTTCTTTTTTTTTCTTTTTTTTTTTATTTTTTTTTTTGTCCTTTCTCGAGTTGGATATTTTTGGAAATGAGGTAAGATTCAGTCAGGCGACTGGTTTACCGTGATTGAATCTTATTGGCATCAGTATTCTTATCAGAACCTGCATCTTGTTGATTAATGTTTCTTGCTGAACTGAAATGGTTGAATATGTGTGTATTTCCGTATTGAAATGCTATTCCTGAATCTTTATTTTCCATGGCATTATTGTGTAACAAGATACAGTTTTACCTTCTTTATCTTCATCAATTAGAGATTATTATTCTTTTTCTTTGGTTGTTGTTTTTAGTTTATTGTATCTTCTAACTGACTAAAAAAGAGGATTTTGTGACATTGCATTCCATGGAATTGGTGAAAAACTCTATTACAACTTCATCATCAATGTCAGGAGTTAAAATTTCTTGGAGTGTGGAAAACTTAGGAGAAGTCCTGAGTAGGAAACTTCTTGTTAATCATCTATTTGATCATGGGTGCAATAACCTGAGCTGAAGTTGAGTTGCAATGATCATACAACTTGATAGAATGAGTTTCTTGGAGAACTAAACATAGTCATGGATAATTCGTAGGGTCTACAACAATCACTTCTTGAAGGTTTCCCAAAGCGAGTTTGATTTGTTGCTTGTATCTTTATTGAAGAACTCAAAAGGTATCTCAAATGATATGTTGGTGTTAATCTCTTGGAATCAAGTGATCTTGAGGAATTTGGTTTAGTGCATCTTTTTCATTTGTGGCAATTGTTCTGCTATGCCATGTTAAAAGAAAGATGCAGATCTCTGAAGCTGAAAAGACACTTAATGCTATGGGTTTAATTGAACAATGCACCTCAGAATGCAAAAGATATTCGAAACTCTTCCCCAGAAACATCTCTTTTGAATAATTGTAAATGGTGCTGGCACTTGAAATCCTATAGATTGGAGCTTTTGATAGCTTGCTTTTGTAGTGGTCACGCTGTTCCACTGACTATCTGAACAATCAGGGATCGGAATACCTGCTTGTTATCTTGCTTGTCTTGTTTGTCACCTTTTCTTTGCTTGTGATGTTTCTACTTCTGTGACCTCTGTCCACTTAAGAGATGAATTATGTATATATATATGTATATATTTAAAAGTACCTTTTTGATCTGCTCTAATTAAACTGCAGGTGCAACACACGTGTATAAGATTGTGAAGGAAGGATTAAAGGACGAACCAAATTCATACCCGAGACAGGGTATAAAGAAACAAGACCTTATGATTGCAATGGAGGAGATGCAAGCAAAAATGGAGAAAATGCAAGAAGAAGTGAACATATTGAAACAGCAAAATCAGACATCCTCTGTGTATTCAGGGGATTTGGAGCCTTTAAAAGATTCTGCCGATGAACCTCTAAAGAGTGTGGCATCTTTACAGACTGATAGAAAGAAAGTTTTTATCCGTTCCCGGCTGTAGAATCATAAGACACTCGCTATCTCTGTTTTATGACTTAATATCTTTTTGGCACTTGTTCTGTGACTGTTTGACCTTACCAAAATCAGTTGTGTATATATATATATATATATTTGTTTTCATGATTCAATTGTTATTCTGGTTGGAACTACGGGACTCTGATATCTTCTAATTCCTTTTTCCACATTGTATTCTTCTTATTCTAATTTTGGAACACTATAGAAATTCTGGATGTAATGAAGCATTGTGACACGTGATTTATTTATTTTATTTAATTGGATAATTTGATTTAAAAGGATAATAATAAGATCTGATTTTTTATATTTTTCTTATATATAAATAATCTGGCTCTATCGTGTATATAATGGATGCGATGTTAATTTATTTTTCCTTACTCTAAAAAATTAAAATTATTTAATTTTTATGTAATTTATTTTGCCTATGATTGTAACAAATTTCATATTATTGTCTATAATCGTAATTAAAAGTTAATTTAATTACAAAAATTTTCACTAATAATAGAACATCGTAAAATTTTCTAGTTCCAAAAAAAAAAAAAAGTTCAAGTTCAGCCTTGTTTGCCCCCCATATGTCATTGGGCACTTTGGTAACTTTGTTTTTGTGGATCTCTATGAAATTCAAATTGGGCCATCCAATACAGTATCTGGGCCCATTAAAGAAAAAATACCACGTGTTCATGGACTGCATTTGTCTTCTCATTTCGTCACCTCACCTTTCCCTTCTTACTTCTTAGGTGTTTTCTCCCGCAGCTTCTCAATTCACCTTGTTCATTTTCAGTGGGGTTAATATTTAATTCTGTTTCTTTTCACTCTCTTTCTCTCTCTGTAGAACCATGGCAGCGTGGACGGT
The DNA here is from genome assembly GCA_027405835.1 of Asclepias syriaca. Taxonomy (NCBI): domain Eukaryota; kingdom Viridiplantae; phylum Streptophyta; class Magnoliopsida; order Gentianales; family Apocynaceae; genus Asclepias; species Asclepias syriaca. The sequence goes on from JAPHNG010000296.1 coordinate 6,548, forward strand.
TGCGGCTCGTCAAGTCTCCAACCTCGCTCGACTCTCCACTCCCAAATCTGCCTCTTCCACTACTCAAGTTTCCAGCCTCATCCAACGCCGGAGTTTCGCCGCTGGCGGTGGTAATTTACGTTTCGTTCAATTTTTTTTTCTTCTTAATTTTTTTGCTTTACATTCTAAATTTCAGTTGTATAGAAAAATACCTGTGATCTTTAATATTTACCAAGTTTTTTTTAAATTATTTACTATTTAGATTCATTGATTTAGATATATTGAGTTTTACCTCAGGTCTCAGGGGAAAATATTTTTAGATTTTTTTTAAGGTTTGGACGCTTTATTGGATAATGAATTTATTTTCCTTTTAGATTTTGCGCGACAAAATCATGTATTCTAAATATCTTTTGTTTAAATGGATTGTAATTTTTATATAGTTCAAAGTATTGCCTCTTTTCCTCCAGATTTTCTTTCAAAAATAATCATAACCATCATTATCAAAATGTTCATTAGGTTTTAGTTAATTCCAAGGTTAACTTTTTAATGCTTGTTCATAGTATTTTTTTTTTCCATCAAAATAATTAGCTTTATATAGATAAGGAAAAATATACTCCTACTATATATATATGATAGTTTTGGCTTTCTTAGGCAGTTGCATCTCTGATTTTTAGACAAATATAGATACATATATACCTGTAATTTTCAAAGTTGTATTTATTCTCAAATTGTGAATTTGGAAGTGAATGCCAAGATTTCCTCTTTTTTCTTTTTTTTTTTTATAATTTTATTTAAATTTTTTGTTTTCAATGCTTGGTAGCATTAGTAATTTTGAAATGATTTTAGCTATGGCATATTGTTGTTTCTTCCGTTATCATTTGTAGAAATAGTGGAATTTTAATTTGGCTTTCAGAGATGATCTAAACAAATTTTAATGGCTGCATTTTGAACCTTTTTTTCCCTTTTTAAATATTACTTGTGCAGATCATCATGGACCACAAAAAGTGAATTTCTGGGAAGATCCCATGAGTCCATCAATATGGAAAGAAGAGCATGTAAGTTCAATTGACTACATTTAGGTTTTGAGAATATTATACTGCTTACTTTTATTATTAGCTTGTTCGGTGGACTTCTGTTTTCCAGGCTTTAAAGTGGATAGGAACTTTTTAGCGACTTTTGCATTATGAATTATCAGCTTTAGTTATTTAGATATGCAGTGGTTTTGTTGGCTGAACTAGGGTGACTTCTCTTTTTCATCTTTATTTCTCTTGAAAGGAAAATTGCAATGATGTTCACTTAAAACTCAATATATGGAGATCAACTCTTGGTTGCTATTGTTCATACTGTGGTTGTAATTTAGGCAGTGTGCGTGTGTAGCAGATATATACTAATTGAGCGGGAGTTTACCCTTCATTCATAGTAGTTGGGGTTATTTTTGTGGTAGAACTTTGTGCAATAACTACCATTGGTGGTGAGAGAATGATACTGTATATTTGAATGTCCAGTAGCTCTATTTTTGCTGGATTACTAAATTATGACTTTCATTGCCATCCATGTGGCTATTTTCCTTAACACAGATATTCCTTTGAAAATTTCATACTGCTTATCTTAATCACCTGAGTGTTGGTTATTTAGTGAAAACATTCGTTGGTTTGGTTTATTAGTACGAGCATTGAATTGTCAGTCTTCTGTCTTCTCCTGCATATCTGTAGGTATGCTGAGTAATTATTTGAGACTGCATCTATATTATCATTTGCTGGTTACCTCGCTGTACTTTGATAAAAAATTTTAAGTGATCAATATTCTTTGACCTACTGCAGTTTGTGATTGTCTCTCTTACTGGCTGGGGATTAGCCTTCTATGGTGCCTACAAGTTCTTCACAAGAGGCAAGAAAGATAAAAAGGAAGAGGTACATATTTTCTGCTAAAGATTTTGATATTTATGAACTGGTGCTTTTAACATTCTGTTTCTAGTCTTTATATTTCACATGCTTATTTCCACCGTTCATAATGACCCTAGAGTTTTGGAACTCTCCGCTGTTGCTTAGATGTATACATATATATATATATATATACACACACGTATACATATTTATCTCTACCAACCAAGGCTGCATTTTGTTTCTTGTGGAACTCCTTTTAGCCTTTTATGTCACCGAGGATTTCTATTGAATTTTTGCAACATTTCTATATTTGAAATTTTTTAAAGATGTGAATTCTGTCACGTTTTGTGACTAAACTATTTTAACGTTTTCCTTCCATCCTCTTGTTTCCACATTTTTGCAGCAAGCACACTGAATTTGAGTTTTACAATACATCTGGAATAAGTTTTGCCGATTGGCTTCAAGGTTTCAAATGCTAGTGCAGAGAAGGTTGCCGGTGTTTTCAAGCTATTCCAATTTTGGAACTCTCAGTTTGTATATGAACCGGATGAAAATACGATGAACGTTAATTTTTATTTGTGTTCTTTCTTATTTTGATACTCCATTGCAATGAAAACCGAGGCTTAAATAAACTTTTAACTTTGTTTCCACCCCTCCCCCCCAAATTTAGTAGAACAATGTTTGAACAGATGGTGAAATGCTTTGAAGCTTAAATAAAGTTTTTGAGTCCTAGTTCTAAATCACCTGGTGCTGATGCTGGACTGTGATATGTTCGACGAGCAAGGAATACAAGAAAGAAGTATTTTACAGGGCTGAAGTACTTCTGAAATTCTATGATCTTTAAACCAATTTCAATCCAACCTATACAAGTGGTGGATAAAATCGTACCACACTATCCAAATTATGAGCTTCCAGCTCTTACTCCTATACTCGGCTCCTAAAACCGTAACAATATATAGATAAAACCTTTTACTATTGTCGTGTTAAGTAGTGATGAAATTGTTCAGCAGATTGGGGAGAGAACAAAATCTACTGCCTTGGACGTGGCTCTGGTTTCAAGATCACGAGGGCGTTGAAAAGAAGAACATCACCTGATTTATAGATATTGTCGTTGAAATCCTGATAAGATTAAGGCCAATATGAAGCACTTCATGAGACAAACTGTATGAGGAACGAACGAATATGACGAAGGTAGTGAAACAATGATTAGCGATACCATAGCAATATAAGGGTTGTCTTCTCAATCTGCATCTTTCACTTCAGCTTCTACATCAACAACACCTACTGTATCTTTTCCTGATCATGATCAGAGTAAAGGGTCTATCTTAGTTTTAAATAAACGAGAACAACTGAAAAAGAAGAGCCTAAACTTCGATGCTATAATGTTCCAGAAACAAGGGTTAGAAAGCAAACCGTTCTTCTTCTGACGAGGAGAGAAGTCACTAAATGCATCGGCAAAGGTTGTCGATTGGTTGGAGAACTTCACAGGATCTCTAACAAATTCATTTCCTACCACTGGGAAAGTAAAGATATTGCATTAAGAACATTCATCCATCAACTATGAAGCAGATACAAGTGAAAGATGGCTTTTGCACTTGATCATTACAGATTCAAGAAGATCTTGAAATGCTTGAACATACACATACTCAGAAGGAGAAACTTATTGCACACGGAAACACTGTTATAAAGACTAATAGAAATTCATTGTCAAATTCTCTCTCTCTATATATATATTATATATATATATATATATATATATATATGTAGTCCTTGTATATAACGCTTAAGATATGCATTTGGATTGATTTCCAAAGCATAAATAGAGTTGGATTTAGTTTTGAACTTTTCGTATTTAACTGTATGCAAATGTTCATCATATATAATTTGGAAGGATTAAAAAGTTGAATTAAAGTAGAATTTTGGGTTGCATTTGCTTCCAGACCAAATATGGAAAGAGTCCGGTGCAACAACAATTCACAAGAGTCAAGTGCAAAATCATAACTTCCATAAGAGAATCAAAGAGAATTTTTTTTTGATAACTAAATTGCATAAACGAGGAATATTCTAAATTTGATGTTAGGTAAGCAACAATATTTAAATGTTAAACACGATTGAAGGAAATGGTAACTACCTGAAAATGGTTGACTACAAAAGGGGCAGAGCTGCAAATCCTCGTTAAGTGTAGATCTGCAATCATAGAAAAAGTATACAATCATTAGCAGAGGACAAAGTAATTCTCATTAGGCATATGAAATAAATTCCAATATCATCATCATCTTACTTGAAGACTTGAAAATCATTTCCACAATTTGGGCACTGCAGATACAACAGAAGGAAAAAAAGAAAAAAAGTTAAAATGAATCAGTTAGATATGGAGAAACTCATTTTGAATCTCAGATGCTTATCCCAACAAAGTAGAGAGAAGGAAAAAGGGAAGAAGGGGAGCAGAAAGACCCTCATTACTATAGAACTAATGGGAGATTAGGAGATAAAACAACGAAATGAAATCATAATCTTTTATTTCTTTTGCAGCCCAATAAAATAAAATTGGTTTCAGAATCTCTAGCACATGTGACAAGCATTAATATCTAGATATTAATGGCACAGATAAGCCTCAGAGAAGACCATCTTTAGTTATTGAGTGTTTTGTTTCTATAGCCATACCAACTTTGTTTCCACAGTTAGAAAAGGTGGTCAGCAATTCAATTAGCTTCCACCATCATGAAAACCACTTCATTTCAATTCCAAAATGAGGTACTCGTTTTATGGAATTTCAAGAAGCACAAGCACACATGTACAAGAATGTAAAGATCAGAGTTTAGGTTACTCACACTGCTTTGAACAATATCACGTCCAGCCCACCACATAAAAGCTCCTATGCCTACTATAGGTAAAAGCACCGCAAAGAGCTGTCAAAAGGAGGAGATTACTAAGCAGTAAGACACAGACTTCTTGTCCATACTATCATTGTTGGCAAGGAAACCATCACAAGAAGAAAATAAGCACATCAAAGATACCATATAAATTGCCAGTGGATGGAATAGATGAAGGCACAGTATCAAACAAAAAATGCAGAGCAGTTGCTGTCATATACAGCTAACCAAACTATACAAGGAAGATACCGGAGGAGTACAGAAGCTTGCAAGTTAATCCGGGTAGAAAATTTTCATAAAAATATTGTAACCAGGTATAATTTAGTGCTACCAATGTAAGAATCTAAGTCCAAAGGCCACAACCATGTGCAGGAAAATTCGTACAAGACTTCAAAGAGATTATGAGATCATGGAACTATCTTAGGACTTTGAAAAGCATAGATTATTAGACTTATCTTCTGTGTTAACTGTATCAACTTGAACTTTTAGATTAGGTGAAACTTTTGAATTCTTGGTTTATTAAATGGAAATGTGAAAACTTACCCCTGAATCTTCTTACTATATAGAAGTGTGTGTGTGTGTGTATATATATATATATGTATATGAACCTTACTTTACTAAGGCAAGAGATTTGTCATGAGGGTCCTAAGGACCTTGTGTTGGTTGCCTAATTCCCCTTGACAGCATTGCTATAATTTATTATGGTTCATTAAACAGATATGATAACATGATTCACTTGAAGTCTCTCCTTCAAAATATTATCCTTTCTACTTCCTTAATATGCCAAGAAAATATACCAAATAAATTACCCTTCGGAATACAGATAACTTAAATATGCACTCAGAAGCTCCATATATAATTTTGGCAAAAAATTTGCAATAACACCACCACCACACACACATGTACTATATGTATATACATATGATAGAGAGATTTCATACCCAAATAGAAACAATTGCATCCAGAATCCAACCGAATTGCCCAGTCACTGAAAGGTAAGTCAAGCCAATAGCCAAAGCGAGATTACCCAACACTCTTGCCGTACCACCATTGTCACTGCCTCCCCCGCCTCCGTCTCCGCCCAGACCATCGAATCCAAAATCATCCTTGAATCTAGTCAGCACCACCCTCTTACAACTCCTCTTCCATCGGTCACCTCTGAGCAAGATTCCATCTCCGCCCAAGAATGAAAACCTATCCTCTTCCTCCTCCTCATAAACTTTTTTCTTAAACCTGCTTTTACATAAATATACACCTTTTGGTCTTGAAAAATTATGACACTTGATGGGCTGTAATGATTTCAATCTCCAGAAGAACAGTTTATTGGAAGGAATATGATGGGATTTATTTAAGGTACAGAAATTGATGAGTGAAACTTGTGCAAGTGCTGCTGCCATGGCAGAACTTCTGCAATCGAAATAGATAGTAACTAAGATTGTTGCTCTCTGTATGCTACAGACTTCGGCATGTTAACACAGATATGGACGGCAAAATTCAAACAGAAACTAGAGCATCTCTTCTTTCTTTTCCTCCCATTGAGATTTTTCCCATTCATCAGTGGCCCCCATACATACCTAGATGCCGTGTACGGATCATTTTCTTCATTTTCTTATCCGAAAACTGTCACACTTCTGGTCCCAAATTTATATTTACCCTATTTTAGAAGTCTTTAATGTGGTTATGATCCATTGTACAAAAATTAATACCATAAATTTAATTCTCATCGTATTTCGATTTTGTGTATACACACAAAACAAACATATATTTCTTGATTTTTTTTCTTTCTTAATTCAACTAATAATTTAGCCCCTATAATTCAGATATCTCTTTGACAGGAGATAAGATGAATGCAGGAGGAGGGTACACTGACTCTTAATATGAATGCTAAGAACAAAATTACAATACCCAACGTGGGGGGGAATTAGATTACTGGCTCATCACATTTTTTTTGGATTTGTGAAACAATGAACACCAGAATCTATGGAAGGGGTTGAGAAAGGATACTCTATTTTTTTTTTTTTTTCTCCTAAACTAACTTTTAGCTTTCCTTTTTCTGAGTTTTGGCCTTTGCACACTCTCAGAACTGGACATAATCATATTGTCTTCCACTGAACATGTGGAGTTCATCGGAATTGAATTCTCAGTAGATGATGCAGAAAGATCAGCCATGGAGGGTGAAACAGCTATAGCTCCAACCATGTTATCCAATTCTGAGATATTGGGCTGTTGTGTATGATGATCTAACATAGATGGTGTTTGTGAAGCCTCATCTTGCTGTATAAGATGAGGCAGTGTATCTGTAGTGAATGCATCATCCATGTGTTCAGGGAAAGAAGTTTCAGGCTTAACATGAGGTTCTTCAGGTATGGAAAGTATGTCTAATGGCTCAGCTGATGAACAATCTTGATGGGCAAGATGTGATACTTCAGAGGCAGATATTGTGATCAATGGATCACTGTCAGGTCCAAAGGCTTCATGGGACTGTGAAGGCGACTGAGATGACATAAAGGAAGTAGATGGAACTGAAGAGAAAGGAGTTGATGGCAATGAATTATCTGCAGCACCAAAACCAAGCCTCTCCCCCAGTACCCCAATCTTACCTCCTCTCTTTGGCTTACGCCGCTTGACCAGAGATGGGCCAACTGAGTTGGTCACTAGTGCTACGGGAGCCAGATCAGGTCGAAGAGATAAACGCCTATCCTCATGAGCCCCTCTTAAAGCATGCGAAGAGATGTCTTGGATCTCCTTGATGATATCAGATCTTGATAACTCCTCTCCTTGATCAATTGTATCACAGCACATGTAATATATCCTCTGTAAGCTTTGAGCCTATTGAAATGAGAAATCTTCAATATATACTAATGCCATACGTTTTAGAAAAAGGAAGTTTTCCAAGAACACTATACCATAATCTCTATGATGCCTCCAACTCCTTGGTAGCCATTATCTGAACGATTTGCGGGGTTGCCAATTAGTAGACGGGTTATCCGCCTGTACCAAATCATATATGGATCTGAGTAATCAATTGGTCCATCCAATGGAGGACCAGAAACAAGCCGGGCATGGCGATCCGCCCACATGTCAATAAACTGTCTGTGATGTTGCACCCAATCGGTGTTCTGTCTTCCACGTCGATCAACTGAATGTAGGTCCCGAATAGTGTCACAGTTAGCTGGGATGCACTGGTGTTGTCCAAATTGACGCAACACACGGTCAGGATAATGTAACTCCACCACATCAAAACAGATCAGAGGTGATACTGTTTGCCAAATCTGATGCCCAGAAATGCAATAATCTGGCAAACTATTAACGACATCAGCATATGGCTGCCAAACAAACTGCAACCAAAATTTAACTTGTTAATTGAGGGATCATACCGGGATGCATATTTAAATTGAAAACATTAAAAAAGGAAACTTCTCCACTGATAAGAAAACTAGGGTCAACAATTACCCTTTCCCTCAGAAAGGAGGAAAAGAACCAAAAGGAATATGGTTCTGTAAATCCTAAAACCCTTTTACAGAATTAATAATTTAACAATCAATTAATAATAAATTAATTATATATAAGTACATGGGATCCACTTCAATTCAAATCCAAATATAACTTTATATCATTCTCAAGACTAATAAATTTTCATTTTAAAACCAAATCCAAGTGAGCATGAAAATCCTGAGAAGAAAGAAAAGGTATGTGCTCCTAGAAGCATCAAGCAAAGGAAGTTCTTTGCCAAAAATTGAAAAGATTACCAATATAAAATGTTAGAGATAATTTGGAAAAACTTCCACATAGGTGAAACTAAGTTGAAACCTGGTCATCCTTCATGCAGTCCAACATATCTCTATAAACAACTAAAACGTGCATTCCCACCTTCTCCAACTTGAAGCCAACATCCCACCTCCAAGAAAATGCATTATCATCAATTAGTATGACACAAAATGTAATTTTTAATATGCTTGACAATATTTCCACATAATATACCTCGAGCCATATGGAGGAGCTGGAAGGAAATTATCATCATCATTTGCAACTAGTGGTTGTTGTCGAGGGGCTAATCTCTCTGGACGGATTAGTGGAATCCTTTCCCATGCCCATAACTAAAAGGTTTCCAAATAATATCAGTTTCCCAAGAAGAAGCAAACATGCTAGTACATTGAGAAATTTTATAATCTATTAAATCTTTTCACAATACCTGTAGCAACACTAGAGGCCCGCATACACCATCAACATTTGACTTGGTTGCTCGACATAGGGCACGATACAGTGAAGCAAGGACTGCACTACCCCAACTAAGTTTACCAGCAGCCTCAAAATCCCTAAGAAGGGGTAAGAACATTAATTTCACCTTATTATTTGAGGCATCAGGAAGTAACAGACCTCCAAGGAGTTGCAGAATGTGTGCTCTTGCATAGCATTCTACAACGTGCTGTGGAGCATCAGGCTGCAGTGGTGCAACCTCAAAATGGTCCTCTATAGATTTCAATTTTAGGCGGCCACTATCAAAAGCACTCGAAGGTGGTCTAAAACCTAACAATTCCTCACACATGGATTGCCATTCTTCTGTGGAGCGAGCAATGTCATGTCCAGTGACAGGATCTCCGTCAACTGGAAGACCCCACATCACAGCGACATCTTGTAGAGTAACAGTAGCTTCACCAACTGGTAAATGAAATGTATGAGTTTCTTGGCGCCACCTTTCCACAAGTGCTGTGATCAGTGCATGATCTAGCTGTATGTGTCCTGCTTTATATACACCATAGAATCCAGCTTGAATCATCAGTTGTTGTATGCGAGGATCCAATGCTCCTAAGCGCCAAAATGCACCATCACATCGCCTACATGTAAGTGGCTCAAAATCCTGTCCACGCCATATGGCCGTAGACCTGTGATCGTATTGTAGAGTCAAAATGGACTCATCTATGGGCCCTGGATGTAATTCATGGCTGGCTCCACGATCCACTGCTACTTTGATGATGCCTAAAAACTTTTATATTTCAGACTATACTAGTAATAGACTGAAGAATATGTCACAAAGGAACCAACAATATAAAGAAGGCTTATACAAAACATTGTTATCTAAAAATAGAATCCATTCAAATACCCACTTAGAAAAATTATTCCAGTGAAATACATTTTGTTATCACTGGCAAATCCTGTGACTTGGCAAAATCACCGTTAAATGACTTTGGAACTCCTTTTTTAAGCAAAAACTACATTTGGTCAGAACACATGAGCTTGACATATAGAGTAACTCCCTGCCCCCTACTCAAGAATCCAAAGGTTACCTGTGGATGTTATCATGACAAATTGGTTACAAAGGTATATGGTTATGCATGAATTCAGAAATTTGCTCATGAATTAAGTATGTGCCGTAGTGTTATGAAAAGCAGCCTCCCCAAAAGGAAATCTCAGATAATGTTGAATCACTTTGTTACTCCAAACATTTAATTTTTTTGTGTAATGAAGTAGATTCAACTTGGAGTAACTCATATCAACAGTGCAAATTGAGGTCTTTAAACTGATCAGGTAACTTCTGTACGAAATTTACCATTTAATCCTCATGTTAAGAATGAATACAAGGATGAAGATTCAGGACTACAGATATGTTGCAACACGTCAGAAATCAGGTAAAGTTTTAAACTCTATTTCTCAATCAAAATAAAATTTGCTTAAAATATATTATTATTATTTTGCATAGTGAGCGGAAAGAAAGGCTCACGCATTACCTCTGCTTTCCTTTGGCTGCAATTTAACGGGACCACTATGTATTGCTTCCAGCTTTTGAAATCTACCTTCAAACTGCTGAAATTTTTCACCTTGACTTCTCTGTAGGTCATCAACTGTTTTCCTCAAGCTGTCAACTGTATGTTCGAGCATTTCAATCTTCTCCTCATGACTTTGAACCTTTCCACAAGGTACAATTGTTGACATGTTCACAGACCTGGATCCTCTGTTGTGAGGTAGTGCACCATGAATGAAATTCTCAAGTAAGCGATTATTGTTGATCAGAAACTTCAAGTATAGGCTAACATTGATACGATTCTTGGCATGGCTACTAAGGAATCAATTTACAATCTTTCCTGAAAGAGGTGGTAAGAAACATTGCAAAATCAACAGGTCTTTGACCCCTATCCATTATGATGAATTGGTACTAGTAAAGCCAAAAAATAAATTAAAGTTAATCAGCCCAAGAGCATGAGACTCAGGAAGTACTTGACTATCTACTTCCAGAAAATACTTCGTCAGATACATTAGTTTGCCAATGATAGCAGGAAAAGAAAGGTAGGTTTTTGTACAAGTCTCCAATAATATGGAGGAGAATAACTAGTATTTGTAGTCCAAGTATAGCTACCCTCAACTCAGCTGAATGCATAAATCAACAAGAATTGCATAGTTATAAAAATTAGAAGATTAAGAATGCTTGCATGGTTCGCAATAACGGCCTTGTCCGATACAATAAGGACATAAAAGTTCATATCAATAATATATTGTGCTAATATATTGTGCTAAGACAATTGATATCACTACCAATATTTTGACAATATTACCAATATCTCTTCAATATTACTGATATTTCACCAATATATGAAATGAAAAATTAAAAAAAAAATTAAAATTTTTGAGAAAAACAGTAAAATTCACCTATATATTATATTATATATACATATTGTTATATGTGTTCCACATGAATTTATGGATACAGTGAGACAGATAAGGAATAGAGACCTCCCAGATACCGCGACAGCAATTTTCTCTCATTTTTCACTTGGACCAAATATCATTATAATGTTTGAACAAATACACTTCAATGTATCTTTCACTTTTCATTTGATTTCCGTATGTTGTACAACAATGTGGAAAACAATAATAGACGCAATCACAATGCACAACATCATCAAAACAAAACCATTAAGAAAATTTCAAATTTCATTCTAATATCAAGTATCTCCCAATCCACACTGGATGAGAAAAGGTTAAAATGGAGAACAACAAATTCTATAGTAAATATAATAAGTTTTCAAGGAACACAAGAAATTAACACAATAAAGATTGCCCAGAAAAGAAATAGTGAAAAAGATATTAAATTGAGAACTTCCAAAATTCCGATTAGGGTTCCCTCCCCTAACTCATATAAGTAAATCACGTCTACTTACAACTAGAAAGTAAAACCAGGCCGAAATTCTTACCTTAAAAAGTTTCAGTTGTCACAAAACCCAATATTCGTACACATACGACCCCAATAGAGAATCTTGAAAAAGGAGGGATCTTTGGAGGTTAAAACAAAACCTAGGAATTTGAAGATGAATCATGAAAATGGGATGACGAGGGAAATTTTGGTGCAGCTAGACGGACTCTCTGCTGCATGGCCAAAAAAAAAAAGAAGAAGATGGAGGGAAGAAGTAGAGAGTTGAGAAATTCAACAGCTGCGGAAGCGATTTCGTCTGAAATCGTCAATCCAAGCACGGTCTTTGCAAGGTAATGGAAGCGATAGATAAAATACCTGAAACCGCATTAGTCAAGAATTTTCATTAATTACATTATTAGTCCCTAAACTTTTATGTAACTTTATTCAAGTCATCAACATTTTTTTTTTCTTTGATTATTTTATAACCACTTCCCTCGTAGATAAATATTATTACTAGTTTCTGGACTTCTTTCAAAAAGACCTATGTACTTTAAATAAAGTGTTTTCTCTCTCTCTCTCTCCTCTCTCTCTCTCTCTCTCTCCTCTCTCTCTCTCCTCCTCTCTCCCTCTCTCTCTCTCTCTCTCTCCTCTCCTCTCTCCTCCTCTATGTGTTTTCATACCTGATGTTGTTGGATTAGAGATCTTTCAGACTATTTTCCTCAGAATTGTTTCTAGGGCTCTTGAATCTCCCAACCTCTTTTTCTCATCTTAGAAGTGTTTTTATTTATCATTGTCTATGGGCCGTAGGCCTTCTATGCTATGAGTTTTTTTAGATATTTGATATTGTGACGACATAACGAAAAGATATGATGATATGTTGTATGCGAGTTGCTCGGGATATTTTATGTTGTGATGCTATACTGGATAATATCGTATGTCATGGTATATTTGTACATATGCCAGGGGATATGTTTGTACATATACCATAAGCATTTTTTTATAGTAAAATCAGAGTGGATATTGTTTTTAACCCTGAAACTCTCATTTTTAAATAAAGCTAGAGGCTCTATTCCGGAGTTTATTTCAGTAATAAAGTGGTAGTGTTTATTTTATGAATATATATATATATATTAAATAAGTCGGAGGCTCACTGTCGGAGTAGTTTTGAGTAATAAAGTTGGAACCGTATATTTTTAAGTAAAGTTGAGACTTTCATTTTTTACTAAAACCGAAAGTCGCTTTCGGAGTAGTTTTGAGTAATAAAGTTGGAGCCTTTATTTTAAGAATATATGTATATTTTTAAGTAAAGTTGAGACTTTCATTTTTTTTCCTAAAGCTGAAAATCGCTTTCGGGAGCATAAAGCTTTTTTTGCTTTTTGTTTTTTTTGTAAAGCGCAGAGCTTTTTATTTTGTATGAAAGATAAAAGCACAGAGCTTTTTGTTTGTAGGAAAGCACAGAGCTTTTTATTTGTAGGAAAGCACATATTTTTATTTGTAAGAAAGCGCGGTACCAAAGCACAGAGCTTTGTTGTTTGTACCAAAGCATGCAAGAGGTGAAAATTATGAGAAAATATTGGTAATAATAGTAAAAAATGAGGAGGATAGGTCAGTAAATCTATCAATCATATAAAAACGATAGATTGTGTGTTGGACTATAGAAAAAAATAAAGGACAAAATTCTATAGAGAAAGAAGGTTGCTATACAGATGAAAAACGATTAGAAAAAGAAGCAGGAAAACGAAAATTTAAACTCATCAAATAAGACATGACAATAAATAAAAAATTTATTAGTAGATAAATCTATACATTTGTAACTTCTGTGATTCGGAGGGTACCTAAAAACATACATGAAGTGACACAAACAAGTCTGTAATTTATTACGAGAGACAAAGAGAATAAGAAATAAGATGAAAACAAAGACAACAAAAACACGTAAATGATGATAAGTTGGAATTTTATGATAAAGAGTGTGAGTAAAGTAGATAAATTTTAGTGCGAGGGGAAGAATATTTAACATGGCTAAGTGAAGGCCATATGACAAAAAATATGAGGGAACAGAGCGTGAGAGAAGAGGGCGTATAATATTATTTATTGGGTAGATTTTGCGTTCGCGTTGCCATTTTGAAAGGAGGTACAAGAATATGAAAAAAGAAAATTAATTTTATGGGACTGCAAACAAATATTATCAAATTGTTTACCACTATTGTCATATTACACGAATTTCATATCACATTCAAATTTAGTAACAATACATTAATAAGAATGAAAAAACTTAAGATGTATGAAAAATAGGAAAAGTCCATTTAAAAATTGTAAAATCATAATAAATAATAACAATGACTAGTAGAACTGAGAACATGAGATGTACAAATATGTATTAAGTCAAAACGCATTTGAAGTAACTGGTAATAAAAAAAACGAATTTAATAAATTCTTTTCCTAAATGACAAGAGGAATAGAAAGATGCAAAGAACACGAAGTATTGATGAACGAATAATTTATCCAATTAAAATAAAGAGAAAACAACATAATGAAATTACGAATCCTAATTCTTGGATACAACAAACGAGGATATAGAGACAGAAATGATATATATATCGAATCAACAACACGAACATCAACAATCAAAACAAATTCAAAATGCGATCATAAAAAATAAATCTAATCCATCATTAATCAACCTCTACCGTCGAGTAAAAGTGTGACTTTATATAATAAATATCAAATAAATAGTTTACGGAGGCATATATGAATGAACGGTGCTAAAATTAGGGTTTGACCTTACTTGCTTCGATAGGTTAAGAGATTTCAATCCGTAAGAACTGCTTTGAGTATTCCGGAATTATTCGAATCTCGGCTGGAGTTGTTCTCTTTTCGACCAAAATCGAAAAGTCACCGGAATTATTCGAATCTCGGCTGGGGTTGTTCTCTTTTCGACCAAAATCGAAAAGCCCAAAATCGAAAAGTCAATATGATGTTGCCGGATTAGAGATCTTCCAGACTATTTTTCTCAGAACTGTTCCTAGGGCTCCTGAATCTCCCAACCTCTCTTTCTCATCTTAAAAGAGTTTTTATTTATCATTGTCTATGGGCCTGGGCCTTGTATGTCATGGGCTTTTTGAATCTCCCAACCTCTCTTTCTCATCTTAAAAGGGTTTTTATTTATTATTGTCTATGAGCCGTGGACCTTGTATGTCATGGGCTTTTTGAATCTCCCAACCCCTCTTTCTCATCTTAAAAGGGTTTTTATTTATTATTGCCTATGAGCCGTGGACCTTCTATGCCATAGATTGTTTTTAGATATTTGATATTGTAACGACATAACGAAAAGATATGATAATATACTGTATGCGAATTGCTCGGGATATTTTATGTTGTGATGCTATACTGGATAATATCGTATGTCAGGGTATATTTGTATATGTCAGGGGATATGTTTGTACATATACCACTACCCATTATATATATATATTGAAATTTCATCTCCAAAGAAGGATAAGTAGACACTAATAAGATAGAACAAAAAGCTGCACTATTTCTTATTATTGTTCCGTACAATCGGCTCAAAACATGACACAGCAGCATTTATAAAATCAAGAAGTGAAGAATGAGCAAATGTGAGCCAAAAAAAAAAAGGCCATACATAATATTACTACTGCTACTTGCTCACTCATTCTTTTTGTTTGCAGGGTCAGGAACGGTAGCTTCCTTTTGGTAAGGTTCAACACTATATGCATACTGCTGAAAGAGGGAGAAGAAAACCATTTCAATGATCACTAGAGCATTCTGAAGAGCTTCTTGAAGATGTTCCACGTCAAGCCAGAAATGGTTTGATTTCACTATGCCAAAATATACAAGAATTTCGAGCGCTAGTCCCTGCAGTGAGTAAGTAGTGAAGGTGAAGGCAAAGGAAAATAGCTGAATCAGTAAACATTAGATGAAGATAAACTGACTGGACGGGCGACTTTAGGTGGAGGGTGGAGGGGGGAATTTACCTGCCAGAAACAGAAGAAAACGATCCCTTTGATGCACATGAACTTTGCAAGTGGATTGTGGGGTGCTAGCTCCTTAGCAAAGACATGGTAGAAAACCACAAGAGAATACAGTGCCAGAGAAACAGAAATGTTCAAGATGATGGTGAATATCCAGCTTAGCCAGTTAGGATACCATCCCAAAAGTTGAAGACCGACCATTAAGATTGAGCAAACAGGGCGAATCCAAACAAACTGCCACGTCCAGCTCTTAAGTTGCTTCAGTGACTTATGATCTAAACGAGTAGTGTGAGGCTACAGCAGCCAGCACAAAATCATTAGTGATAAAAAGACCAAACAAAGCAAGCACATTATCCATTCTTCTCTTGCTCATTAACCATTCAGTAAAGAGATATTTGCTTTAGAAAGGTTCATTCCTATCAAATTTCAATTGATATAAAAAAAAAAAAAAAAAAAAAAGCCCTCTTTTACAGTAGCACCGGAAAAGAACAAAACCTTTTTTCACCTATTAGCATGTCTAGCTCCTTGGATAACATAGTAGTGAATTCTCCTTCGGATACTTTTCAGTATAATAAATAAGGAACAGATAAATTTCTGAGGAGCAAAAAAAGTGTCATACCAAGAAAAGAGTCATAGGAAAAGTGTGGTGAATCTCTCTTCCTTTGATTTCATCAGGCACAATGTTTTTGCTTATGGATATGTTCAAATAGGTGTACATCAGACCCAAGAACTTGGCCATCACCTAATTACATGAAACCACAAACTCAGCAAAATGGATATGTTTAAGCAAAAAAATTTAGTAACAATAGCAAAATTCTTACCAGTGCTTCATAGCATTCTTTAACAGAATCCAAGAAAGTGAAAAATGCTTCACTCCCAAGAATATCTAGCAAACCAACAAAGGAATCAATGGCATATAGAGGAGCCATAAGAATAATAATAATTATGGCTTTTTGTTCCTTTGGTTTCTTCCAGCACATAAGATGTTGTGTAAGGAGCTGAATTGAAAAATTCAGGGTCAGCATTACACATACTGTAGATCCCATAAAAGTGAGTTGCCCTCTATCCATTTTGATAGTAGTAATCTGCAGTCAGTCCAAGGAGCAAGAGATGAAATTAGGACTCTTAGCAGTTTTTAGTTCTACAGATGAATAATATACTTGTTGAGTCTGTCTCTTCATTAATGATTCAAACATGGAAATCCCACAATAGAAACCAATTATTCAATCTCAATTCATTTTAAACAGTAACTCCATGTCCCTCAACCCCCCATCCACCATCAAAACCCAAACTCAGATCACAAAATTACACCCCAAATATCTACCCATTTTAAATTCTTTGATGCAATAGAAAGACGTATTATGAACCAGATCTTGAACTATATATATGAGCAAAACTTAATGAGTACTATATTGAAAAGCTTTCTTGAAAATTGCTCATAAGTGCACAGTAAAACAAGCAAAAAAATTAAGTCAACTTGGATTAATGCAGAGAGAAGGAAAAACTTACCTAATACAGAGCCCCCTCAGTTTTCAGTAGGAACAGGATCAAGAAACTGATGATGATGATGAAAAACCCAAAGTTTTTGAAAACCTTCAGATTGAAAGGACAATCAAAATTTAATTTTTTCTGTTTTATTTATTTATTTTCAGAGGAGATAGCGGACCAATCTGACGGTTTACCCTTTTCTTGTTTTGTTTATTAGAGAAATATGAAAATAGAACTTTGAAGAAGAAAACATGGACATTTAAGTCAACAAAACGTCTCCTTCTATTATAATATCCGAGGATCCACGTTTTTGTTTTATGAAAACGATTGGTCGATAGATCCAACTTCAGATCAGGTTTGCGTGTATAGAAAATTTATTAAGTTGTTATACAATAATTGAAAATTTTAGGTACTGTAATTATTTATTTTATGATTATTTTATCAATTTTTACAATAATTCATTCATTTTAATCAAATATTCATTATTATACAGATAATATTTTTGGCAATATTTTTAAAAAAATAAATCAAAATTAAGCCAAATAACCATAAATAATTGTCATACATATATATTTTTCACAATAAAAAAAATCTAAATTTAGGATGAAACAAGCTCTTTGTCCTAATCAAAGATTTCTAATAGCTTAGATTGTGTAAAATCTTCAGGCAATCAGGACCAAAATATCACCTTCCTGCATTTTATTTTTTATATATATACTTTTTGGGCGTCTGAGAACTCTGCTCTATACAAACTTTAAGACCTCCCCAAGAATTAATGCCCATTGTGTCCAATGTGTACCGCCCTGCAACCGAAATTGGAGTAGTAATTAGGAGTAGCCCATAACAGTGAAGGTGGTGATTGTCCCCTCAAGTATATTAAAAAGAGAACACTGAAAAACAGTGGTAGAAAAACCTACATTGCCTAAGATATACAAGCTTTATTACCAAAAAGATGTGCAAGTGTTATTGTGCACAGTGAAAGAAACATGAATCTGTTAAAGAACCTGGCAAAACACGCAAAATGGCTCCCTCAGTGGTCCATCACATGAGAGTTCACTTGTACTGCCGTCAATGAAGGTTCCATCAGCAAAAATCACCTACACCTTAAAATA
>JAPHNG010000298.1:0-12000 GCA_027405835.1 Asclepias syriaca
CAAAGCCAACGTGGTAGCCGATGCACTAAGCCGGAAAGTAGAGCTTGCTGCCATCACTACTATCCGAGGTGACCTTCCGATGCGAATCAGAGAAGGGCTAGAGCATGATCCATCCACGCGGGCGCTCGTCCAACTTGTTGAGCAAGGGAAGACGGGATAATTTTGGGTAGAGGACGGCCTACTCTACACCAAGGGACATCGTTTGTACGTGCCCAACCACGGAGACTTGAGACGTGATATTATCCGAGAGGGGCATGATACCAAGTGGGCGGGACATCCGGGCCAACATCGCCCGATTGCACTACTCGAGGAGAGGTACTTTTGGCCATAGTTGCGGGACCAAGTCCAACTATATGTCAAGACTTATCTTGTGTGCCGGCAAGACAAGGTGGAGAACAGGCAGCCGGCGGGATTATTTGAGCCATTACCTATCCCCAGGCGACTGTGGGAGTCGATCTCCCTTGATTTCATCAGTGCCTTGCCGAAGTTAGAGACATTCGGGTCGATCATGGTCGTGGTGGATAGGTTTTTCAAGTATGGGATGTTCATCCCATATGTGAGGGACTGCACGGCCGAAGATGCGGCAAGGGCCTTTTTCAAGAATGTGGTTAAGTATTGGGGGTTGCCAAGGAACATCGTGAGTGATCAAGACCCCCGCTTTATGAGCAAGTTATGGACAGAGCTGTTCAAGCTCCTTGATACCAAGCTGAACTTCTCCACGAGCTTCCACCCCCAGACCGATGGACAGACCGAGAGGGTGAATACCTTGTTGGAGTGCTACTTACGGCACTTCGTGAGTGCCAACCAGCAAGATTGGGCCAAGCTCATGGACATCGCGCAATTCTCATACAATTTGCAGCGGAGCGAGTCCACAGGCCGAAGCCCTTTCGAGATCGTGACCGGGCAACAACCTTTGACCCCGCATGCCTTAGCGATCATGCCAAACAGTGGACGGAGTCCAGGGGCAACCAAATTGGTGCAAAATTTCAAAGAGCACACCGACCTAGCATGCTCTTACTTGGAGAAGGTGCGAAGGAAGATGAAGAAGTGGGCCGATGGTAAGAGACGGGACCGTGACTACTCGGTGGGCGACCAAGTGATGATAAAGTTACTACCGCAACAGTTCAAAGCCCTTAGGAGCATGCATAAGGGGTTGATCCAGTGATATGAGGGGCCATTTCCAATCCTTTTGAAGGTAGGCAACGTTGCGTACAAAGTTGACCTACCCAGCTCACTCAAGATCCATCCAGTCTTCCATGTGAGCATGCTCAAACCGTATCACAGGGACAAGGAAGACTCAAGCCGAGGGCAATCACATCGAGCACCGCCCATGGTTACCAAGTCGTTTTACAAGGAGGTTGAAGCGGTGATCGAGAAAAGAGTTGTCCGACGAAGAGGCACCCCTGCGAGTACCTAATATTTGATCAAGTGGAAGGGGCTACTTGAGTGCGAGTCGACATGGGAAGCTATCGAAGATCTTTGGCAGTTTGAGGATGCACTTCGGGACTTTGAGACGACGACGAGGGCGTCACCGAAATAGGTGGGGGAGAATGTAATAGGCCGCACTTATTTGGATCTTTTGAGCTAGCCAAGTTCAAGAGAATGTTCAGGCCAAGCCCAAGCCCATCTCCCATGCTCCCTTGTGTGGAGGCTTTTGTAGATCTTTCTAGATCTTTCTTGTATATTCTTATTTATTCTCTTTTGTGTAGGAGTTGTAGAAATTCTCTAGAATGTTTCTAGAATACTCCATTGGAATTCTCTAGAGTAGGAATTCTCTAGATGATCATTTGCAACCTTTAGATAGAGTAGATCTTGGCCGTAGATTTGTAGAGGCACTTGTATATAAAGGGGGCCTCACCCTCATTTGTAAATCATCAAGCAAGTTTTCAAGAAAGTTTTCAAGCAATATACTCTCAAAGCTTTAAGCATTCTTAAGTCTTCTGCTCCTTGTCTTATACTTGTGTTTGCTTTTCAAGCCAGGCTGACTTAGCTAATTCTGTACGGGGCGGAGTCGAGCATCGCTAGGGTGGGCAAATCGAAGCTAAGTGCCACACGACTTTGAAGGAAATTTCAAGTCTGTGACATCAAGCCCTGGCCGACTTCCTCACAGAGGGATCATTCACAGAGTCAAAAGAAAGCCAACAGGCGATGGACCTTTAGGAATTATGGGTAGATGGAGCGGTCAACGCTAGCGGAGTAGGCGTTGGGGGTAATTCTAACCTCCCCAAACAAGCAATACACTGAGATGCGAGATGTAAAACTAGACGTTAATCTCTCAAACAATCAGACAGAATATGAAGCATTGCTCTTGGGAATGAAATGGGCTCACACTGCGCACATAACGGCCCTTAAAGTCTTCAGCGACTCACTGCTAGTCGTAAACCAAGTCCAAGGCACATACGCAGTACACTCGGAGAATCTCCTGCCATACGCGAAAAGAGCCAGACAGTGGAAGGTGATATGCATAAATCATCACATTTTAGCATGTTTTTAGGCATGATTTAGGGTGAAATTGAGGGTAAATTGGTCTTAATTGTTCATTATTAACTCAATTTCACAGTTTTTATGATTTTGGAAGTGTCATGTGAAAAGTGGAAGAAAATGGCAAATTTCGGGGCAAAACACAATTTTTCAGAAGTTTGGACTTCGGGGAGGGCATCCCGGTTCAGGACGGGTGTCCTGACCTGGTCAACAGGTCGGGACGGGCGTCCAGGACTCAGGACGGCCGTCCTGACCTGGTCAAGTCCCAATCTGGGACGGGCGTCCCGAACCAGAAATTCAAGTCCGACATCGAAGTTTTGAGAGAAAATCACTCCAGAAAGCTGCTATAAATACCCCAGGCCTTCCTCAGTTGAAATCATCCCTCTCCACTCGATCTGAGTCATTCAGTGGTTTCCAGTGTACAATTCTCGAGTACACAAGTCACTCGGAGACTCAGATTTCAGTAGAAGTTTTCTTTCTTTCCTTTTTTGTGTTTCGTTTTTCTAGTTTCTGAGAAATAGTCTCAGATCCTAGGGTTTGATAGATAGGTTCGTTTCTGGTATTCATAGAATACCCGGGATTTCGTTAGGAGATCCTAAGAGGGCTCTAGGCGTTCGAAGAGTCAGTGCATAGGGCTGGGCTTAAGCTGGGTATTAAGGTAAAGCCCAATTACTAGGCGAGGAAGCGTCCTCCGAAGGTTCTGGCGAGCAGAGTCGGGTCAAGCAGTACGACATATATAGCAGTACGCTCCAACGGTGATTTCTTTATGGCATCAGTCCCCCATGTCCCTCTCTTTATATGTCGTTATTGTGTTTGTCCAAATACTGATTTGAATACGAGATTATGATTATTATGAATATTTGTCTATATGTTGAAGTTGTTATATTTTTCCGGAAATAGCCACCTGCTTAAATATTCATTATGTCTGCATGTCCAATGTAGTTTCTTTTAAACTAAAATTAGGGTTATAGACAATTCCTAACCACGGTCTATTCATAACCTGTTTAGTTTAACAGACATCAATTAGTATTGGTGTGTGCCATACTAGATAAAATAACCTGCGGAACACCCTGTTTGTTAGAGTAGTCTAGGTAGGCTGAGTAGAGCGTTATGCCAGCGGTTATGGGCAAGCGGCATGATCCCCGAAGTGACATAGGGCTTTAATAGCTGTCTTTAGTAGTAGCAGTGAGTAGGGCCGTTTACCTTGGCAATGGGGCGGTAGCATAGAGACTCAGATGTGGTACACCTTTAGACTCAAAACATAGTTGCATTCCAGGCTAAGATATATCTAAAACACTCGAAGATAGGTCAATCAACATATAGGAACAATATAACATAGAATCAGGACTTGGTGTATAAACACTTTTAGGCTTAATTAAACTTAAACCTAGTGGAGAATGGATCACCCTCTCATCAAGATCATTGATGAAGATTGCATAACTGGATCATAAGATAGGAGTTAGGATAAAAGGCTAGTTACTACTAAGCCGTTACCACTTCCCTGGGAGTACGATAATTATTTAATAAAATCGTAGATACTTTCCAACAGACTAGCTACACGATAGGTACTCTACCTTAGGTTCTGGCTGATTAAGTGACACCTTAGAGACTAAATGTGACAATTAGTCAATCACAGTCCTTAATTACTCATAATCAACATAGGGTAAAATAACACCTATTTAGCATATCAACCGGAATGCATCAGATTATTGGCGCCGTTGCCGGGGAGATATCATAATGAATTTAGGATTATTGGCCACAATTATAAAAACTTATGATAGGTAGCGGTAGTTGATAGCAATTACGGTTGACGTACTAAATAGGTGTTATTTTACCCTATGTCGATTATGATTAATTAAGGACTGTGATTGACTAATTGTCACGTTTAGTCTTATGGTGTCACTTAATCAGCCAGAATCTAAGGCAGAGTACCTATCGTGTAGCTAGTCTATTGGAAAGTATCTACGATTTTACTAAGTTAATTATCGTACTCCCAGGGAAGTGGCAACGGCTTAGTAGTAACTAGCCTCTTATCCTAACTCTTATCTTATGATCCAGTTATGCAATCTTCATCAAATACTTTGATGAGAGGGTGATCCATTCTCCACTAGGTTCAAGTCTAATTAACCCTAGAAGTGTTTTAAAGATAAGTCCTGATTCTATGTTATACTGTTCCTATATGTTGATTGACCTATATTCGAGTGTTTTAGATGCATCTTAGCCTGGAATGCAACTATGTTCTGTGTCTAAAGGTGTACCACATCTGAGGTCTCTACACTACCGCTCCATCGTTAAGGTAAACGGCCCTACTCACGGCCCGGACTAAAGTCAGCAATGAACGGTACCCTATGTCACTTCGGGGTTATGCTGCTCGTCGCAAAACCGCCGACATAACTCTCTACTCAGCCTACCTACACTACTCTAACAAACAAGGTGTTCCGTTGGTTATTTTATCTAGTATGGCAGACACCAATACTAATTGATGCCTGTTAAACTAAATAGGTTATGAATAGACCGTGGTTAGGAATTGTCTATAACCCTAGTTTTAGTTTAAAAGAGACTTACATTAGACATGCAGACATAATGAATATTTAGCAGGTGGCTATTTCCGGAAAAACATAATAACTTCAACATACAAAACAACTATTCATAAAATCATAATCTGATATTCATAATTGATGTTTAGGACAAAGCAATAAAACATATAAGAGAGGGGTATGGGGACTGATGCCATAAAGAAATCACCCTTTACTTAGTCTCGCCTACAGAGCGTACTGCTGTATACGTCGTATTGCCCGCCCTGACTCTGCTCGCCAGAACCTTCGGAGGACGCTTCCTCAGCCTAGTAGCTAGACTTTACCTTACATCCTGGGCTTAAGCCTAGCCCTGTGGACTGACTCTTCGAACGCCTAGAGCTCTCTTAGGGTCTCCTAACGAAACCCCGGGTATTCTATGAATACCAGAAACGAACCTATCTATAGAAACCTAAGATCTGAGACTATTTCTCAGAATCTAAAACAAACACTAATAAGAAAGAAAACTGAGATCTGAGTCTCTGAGTGAGTTGTGTACTGGAAAACTGTACACTGGAAACCACTTAATGACTCAGATCGAGTGGAGAGGGATGATTTCAACTGCTGGAGGCCTGGGGTATTTATAGCAGCTTCCCCGAGTGAAAAATTCTGAAAAATTCGATGTGGGACAGCTTCTGGCGGCTCGGGACGCCCGTCCTGATTCGTTGACCAGGTTCGGGACGCCCGTCCCGGTTCAGGACGCCCGTCCTGGCGGTTTGACCGGGTCGGGACGCCCGTCCCGGACCTTTGACCGGGTCAACATTTCCAAAAATTGCGTTTTTGCCCCAGAATTTACTGTTTTCGTCTACTTTTCACCTGACACTTCCAAAATCATAAAAACCGTGAAATCAAGTAAATAGTAAACAATTAATGTCAATTTACTCTCAATTTCACATTAAAACATATATAAAAACATGCTAAAAATGTGATACGATTTTCGCGTATCAGATAACCCCACACTTAGCTTTTTGCTTGTCCTCAAGCAAAGTCTACATGGAGTTAGTGATTTTAAACCGTAGTGCAGTCACTTAAATTCCTAATCATGTTTTTATTCCAAAAATTCTTCAGACAATTTTTAACACATGTCTGATTGGTTAGGTTGCTATGACAAGGTCTCACATGTCTCTAGTAGTTTGTTATGATCAGGCAGAAAATAAATCAACAACTAGGTTGGACTTTTTTCTTAGTCACAGGGTCTTCCTGATGTGTAGTGTGTGTACTAGTCTAGACCAGATAGTCAACACAATGAACTCTTATCTTAACTGCTACCAGATAATACTTCGACCTATCGCTAGACATACTGACAACAGATAACTTTCTGAGTTCTGAGCTTTGGTGATCGGATTTTTAATGTTTTAGCACTTAGTTATTTTCTTTATAGATTCAGGGTATTTCGAGTTTGCTTAGAACATCAACTTCAACTACCCATGTAGCGAGTCCCACTCCGATGACTCCCAGATCTACAGACCTTAGGGCATCAGGCTTTAAGTTCCCCGAAGGAGTGGTGCTCGAGTAGCGAAGGCCGCTGGCAAACTACCCTATTGTAATTAACTTCCTTAAGTTCTTTTCACTTTTAGCTCAGAGTCTCATCTAGTCATTCTAACTGCCAATATATCCACAACTGGTCTAATTTTATCTAGTTAAGTCTCGAATAGGCAATTGGTTGAGGTCTCTAATCCAGACAAGGTTGTGCTCAGTTATCAGGAATTCCCTATTCCTAATCAATTAGTCCAAGATAGCTATCAATTATCTCCTACTAACCATAACATACTACCTACATATCATAGACATAAGCAATTTGTTTAACCAAGCATACTGCATTTAGAAGTCTGAAGGACGGAAAAATTTTGAAAAATTTTGGAAGGGTGTGAAAATACGGGGAAAACAAGCAAAAGCATGCGAAAATTTTTTCAAACTGCTACAGTGCACCGTGCACTGCTACCCCACACTTAAGTTTGGCACTGTCCTCAGTGTTCATGCATAGCTAATTACCCCACACTTATTTGAAAACAAGAAACAAAAATAAAACAAAGAACTCTTACCCCACACTTATTTGACTAACTAAGGGTAAGAGAGAAAATAAAACAACCAAAGAAATAACAAAACAGGACACAAAAATGAAGAAAATAAAAGTAAAGGATCATGAGGATTAGAAAAACTCCCTTCATGTCGCGAGCAGAAGGGTCTTCTCTGATCTGTCAATTGGCTCTTCACCTTAGCCATGTGCTATTTCTGAGGTGTTCTTGACTCTGCGAGCTCTAGATATTGGAACGGATGACGCCAGCTCCGATCCTTCATTGTCGAGCTCTAGGTAGTGGCATATCCATTTGATGAATGACTCAAGCCCCAAGGACTGTTTCCTCGAATCATCTACAAAGTTTCTCGTAATCGTAGCAACGTGTCCAGAAGGAACGTGTCTAGGAATGAGACTTTTTGGATTGGTGTGCCTACCTGCCAATGTTAGTAAAGGTATTGCATGCAAGTCTCGAATGGAAGAAAAGATACCTGAAGTTTTGGCGAAGCTGTGGTGGTAGGGGGCTCCAGTTGTGTAGATCTGGGCCCAAGTATTTGAGACTTCCTCGAGGAAGTTTCTCACAGCTGATTGGTATGCAGGGAATGCAAGCTCCTCCATTGCTATGCTCCCGACACAATGCCAAATTCCTCTATATCTGCCGACCGTTCGTTACCTCTTGGTAGATCACTTGCTTGCACTGATTTGGCTTTAATTGTTGCCAGTATCTCATCTATTGATTCTGCGAGTGTGGGTTTTGCTGTGGTGGTGTCTTCTGAAAGTTTCCAGCTTCCGAATTACTCCTCAGCTAAATCCCGTACAATTCCTCTAGTTGGGATTGTATGCGTTTCCCATTGGAGCAGCATTCTGCAGTAACCTACTCCTACCTCTTTTGGAATGGTCAGTCATTCCCATAGCAATCCCTGCTAAAGTGTGGTACTTAGCAAACTTCACAGATTTGATACACAGGCTGAACATTTCTTCCTAAAACATTGGCACTCTGAATCTGGAAAACAACTAGAATCTGCACATGACTTTAACACCATTAGTAGGTAATGCCTGTGGTGCAGGCTATTTTCGAAAAGTGTTCCACGACTACTATGATGTAATTATGTTCAAAGGAAGAAAGGAAAAAGATTCGAAATAGAGTGATCGGTGTAACCTATTGTTTTTAGACAAGACTAGATAAGATCGGAATTTATCATGCATGAATGTTTTTTGTCCTAAAACAATTCGTACTACATCATTACATCACATATTCATTCAAAAAGCAAGTTTTAATTAGGCGATGTCATAATGGGTGCATTAATTCCTTTCGGTTTAAACAATCTCATGCATTTATCATCAAACAAAAGGAACATCCTTTCTCATTAGAATACTCAGAGGTCTGTCTATTAAAGAAAATTTTATTTCAGGATTCTGTCTAATAGACTAAGCATGACCTAAGAAAACTCCACAATGAGATTTCTTCCAGATTAAAACCTTAGCCAAAAATTGACAACTCAGAAAAAATATTCTATCCTCATTTCCATTTTTATTTTTTCGAAAAAAGAGCAACAAATGTACAACTAAGAAAACAACTAAGAAAGAACAAGAGATAGGGAAAAAAAACTTACCATTGAGCAAGAAAAATACATTCTTTTTGGATTTTAAATTTTTAACATTTTTTTTTCTTTTTATATTTCGAAAGCAATTAAATTTCCTCAATACGGTTTTAGAATAATTTTCTAAAATTTGATTATCCTAAGTGTCTTAATTCTAGATAACATCTAAAATTAATTAGTTATGATAATCCTATATTTCGGAAACTGATTGTCTAACTAGCATAAAACAAGTGTTAGGTCTAAGGTCTAGGTTACTACCGCTACCTATCATAAGTATCTAGAATTTTGATCAGGAATCCTAAATTCATTATGATATTTCCCCGGCAACGGCGCCAAAAATCTGATGCGATTCCGGTTGACGTACTAAATAGGTGTTATTTTACCCTATGTCGATTATGATTAATTAAGGACTGTGATTGACTAATTGTCACGTTTAGTCTTATGGTGTCACTTAATCAGCCAGAATCTAAGGCAGAGTACCTATCGTGTAGCTAGTCTATTGGAAAGTATCTACGATTTTACTAAGTTAATTATCGTACTCCCAGGGAAGTGGCAACGGCTTAGTAGTAACTAGCCTCTTATCCTAACTCTTATCTTATGATCCAGTTATGCAATCTTCATCAAATACTTTGATGAGAGGGTGATCCATTCTCCACTAGGTTCAAGTCTAATTAATCCTAAAAGTGTTTTAAAGAAGTTCTGATTCTATGCTATACTGTTCCTATATGTTGATTGACCTTCTTCGAGTTTTAGATGCATCTTAGCCTGGAATGCAACTATGTTCTGTGTCTAAAGGTGTACCACATCTGAGGTCTCTACACTACCGCCCCATCGTTAAGGTAAACGGCCCTACTCACGGCCCGGACTAAAGTCAGCAATGAACGGTACCCTATGTCACTTCGGGGTCATGCTGCTCGTCGCAAAACCGCCGGCATAACTCTCTACTCAGCCTACCTAGACTACTCTAACAAACAAGGTGTTCCGTTGGTTATTTTATCTAGTATGGCAGACACCAATACTAATTGATGCCTGTTAAACTAAAGAGGTTATGAATAGACCGTGGTTAGGAATTGTCTATAACCCTAGTTTTAGTTTAAAAGAGACTTACATTAGACATGCAGACATAATGAATATTTAGCAGGTGGCTATTTCCGGAAAAACATAATAACTTCAACATACAAAACAACTATTCATAAAATTATAATCTGATATTCATAATTGATGTTTAGGACAAAGCAATAAAACATATAAGAGAGGGGTATGGGGACTGATGCCATAAAGAAATCACCCTTTACTTAGTCTCGCCTACAGAGCGTACTGCTGTATACGTCGTATTGGCCGCCCTGACTCTGCTCGCCAGAACCTTCGGAGGAAGCCTCCTCAGCCTAGTAGCTAGACTTTACCTTACATCCTGGGCTTAAGCCTAGCCCTGTGGACTGACTCTTCGAACGCCTAGAGCTCTCTTAGGGTCTCCTAACGAAACCCCGGGTATTCTATGAATACCAGAACCGAACCTATCTATAGAAACCTAAGATCTGAGACTATTTCTCAGAAACTAAAACAAACACTAAAAAGAAAGAAAACTGAGATCTGAGTCTCTGAGTGAGTTGTGTACTGGAAAACTGTACACTGGAAACCACTTAATGACTCAGATCGAGTGGAGAGGGATGATTTCAACTGCTGGAGGCCTGAGGTATTTATAGCAGCTTCCCGGAGTGAAAAATTCTGAAAAATTCGATGTGGGACAGCTTCTGGCGGCTCGGGACGCCCGTCCTGATTCGTTGACCAGGTTCGGGACGCCCGTCCCAGTTCAGGACGCCCGTCCTGGCGGTTTGACCGGGTCGGGACGCCCGTCCCGGACCTTTGACCGGGTCAACATTTCCAAAAATTGCGTTTTTGCCCCAGAATTTGCTGTTTTCGTCTACTTTTCACCTGACACTTCCAAAATCATAAAAACCGTGAAATCAAGTAAATAGTAAACAATTAATGTCAATTTACTCTCAATTTCACATTAAAACATATATAAAAACATGCTAAAAATGTGATACGATTTTCGCGTATCAGTAGTAACCTAGACTTTTGATTTACACTTATCTTATGCTAGTTAGACAATAACTTTCCAAAATATAGGATTATCACAACTAATTAATTTTAGATAATATCTGAAATTAAGACACTTAGGATAATCAAATTTTAGAAAATTATTCTAAAACCATATTGAGGAAATTTACCTGCTTTCTAAATAAAATTCAAAATCCCTAAAAATATGTCTCTTGCTTTTCTATTTTACTTTTCCTCCTATTCTTGTTTTTTTTATTTCTAACCAGACTTTGCACGCATAGATGAAAGGAACAAGAGCCCAGGATATTCTGGACGAATTAGAAAATAACATCAATCCTTTCCCAGAGATCCAAACAACTCCTGCTTCTCCCGAATATACTCCTGCTTCTCCCGAATATACTCCTGAATCCCCCGAATACACTCCGAAATCTCCTGAGTATACTCCTGCATCCCCCGCACCTAACAACCAACCACCTTCATCAGAGGATAGCACTAACAGTTCTCAATCAGCCTTGGCTGCCCGGGTAGATGATATATCTCACAGGATAAGCGCCATGACTCAGACAATACCGGGCGGACTAAGACGGTCATATCAGGCTGTTCTAACCTTAAGTTCTGAAGTAACCCAACTCAGAACCACAATAGAACGCCAAAATGTGCAAATACTCCGAGAGGTGATGGAAATCTTAAAGGAACAAAGGAACCAGCAGGAGGAGATGCGAAACATACGAGCAGAACTACAAGAGATGCGAAACATTCAGGCAAAACTACAGGAGATCAGAGATAAGGGTCATTGAAAAAAAAAGGGAAGATTCTTTTACTTTTATTCTCAGCAAATAAATTGTTTGAACTCAACCTGAATGATTGACCCCTATTTTCTATTTTTTTTTTCAAACTTTTTAAAGGGTCCTTTATATTCAACAATTTTCTTCAGACATTTTATTTTCAAATTTCTATGAAAAACAAAAGTTTTGCAAATGCAGTTTATTTTTCACTAATTAAATTGTACAAACTTAGATTTTGTTTTTCTGAAATTCTTGCTGAATTTAAGTTGGGATAAAATTAGGGTAGTCATGATTTTCAAAAAAGATTGAGGAATTTTTGCATAGAGTTTTTAACAACTTCTGAATTTGATTGGATAAACATGAAGACTTGTTAAAAGTTATGATTATTTTGGTATCATGAGATTTGCAGGGAATTACGAAAAAAAAATTATTTTTTTTCAGAATTGGCACGAGTCCCGAAGCAACCCGGGACGGGCGTCCCTATT
>JAPHNG010000300.1:0-18000 GCA_027405835.1 Asclepias syriaca
CTTTTTAAAAAAAGAAAGGAAGAAAAAGCTCTTCCAGGTATCCAATAAAATAATTCACTTTATGATATATTAATTTAATAAAATTCTTTTATGTTAATTTTATATAAAAATAGATATTATTCTTAATTCTTTTATAACAGAATTTTTATCATCCAAATATATTTTGAATTATGTCCTAATATGATTAGAAAATTTAAAATTAACTGTAAAAAAGATAGTTCCCTTCCACAATCATATTTTCCCAACAAAACAGCATGCCAATTACTAATACTTCATAAACCCAATCCTAAAACTTAGGCAACTAAAAATATGTGTGTGAGTGCAGGTAAACATAAACTGAGCTTTCATAACAATGATGAAAATGTTTCTGTTTCTCTATACACCAGAAATAATTTGATCAAAAAATTCGAAGGGCACTTTTCAACCATCATTCGAATTGTCATAAAGCCTTCAATTAATACAAATAATATGACAAACAGCTCCCACTTACACTACAAACAACACGAAACAAAATCAAAAACCCAAGAATTGAGCTTCTTTACCTGTGATTTCGCGCTGGCAGGTTTTCCGAAACAAGCAGATTCGAAAGTATCCATCGCTAAACATAAAACATTAAATTAATTAATTGAAAATCCAATGGAATCTTCGAACTCACAGACAGAAATTGAAAAGGTAAATTTGTCAAAGAAAATATTTACCTTGAATTCCATCGGTGACGTCTAACTTCGACGCTAAATCCATCGGAGCCGAGCCATTCTCCGAAAGGGAATGTGAGAGAGAAAGGTTTAAGGTCTCTTTTTTCAACGCATCCTTGAGCGCGGAATATTACCCATTTGGTAAAAGTTATATTGGGCCAAGATCCATTTTTTAGTTCGGGTAAAAATTGAGATTTTTAATTGGGCCTAACTTTCAAAACAAGAACTTCCTTACAATATATATATATATATATATATAATATATATATATATTATATATATAAAATAAAATAAAGGAACTGATGTGGCCTGATGAACAAGAATCAGGTTGATGCCTCTTGTTCTCTGTATTTTCTTCCTTCTTCCTTCGTTGTCCTCTTTGATGCCTCTTGTTCTCTTATTTCTCTTCCTTCTTCCTTCGTTGTCCTCTTTGATGCCTCTTGTTCTCTGTATTTTCTTGGTGTGTCGTGTTGATGTCTTTTTTTGGAGGATTGTGTTAATGCCTTTTCTTGGAGGATTGTGTTGGTGTGTTTTCTTGGCATATTTGTGTCCGTCTTCTCATTTTCGAGGCATTTGTATTTATCAATGTCTAACAGGTCGTGGGCTTCTTGTGTCATGGGCTTTCCTTAGATATTTTGTGTTGTAGTGATATAATGACCTGATATGATGAGATGTTGTATGCGGGTTGTTCGGGATATTTCATCTTGTGAGGGTATATTTATGTGTATATCAAGGGGGTATATTTGTACACATACCATAAGCATTTTTTTTCCTAGGGGGATTCGAAACGTTTACGTGAATGTTACTGAAGGTGTGAGGGGCCATGTGATGTTGACAAGTGTGGTCGAATGGTGTTGAGCTAATGGGAAGAAATAAGAAGAAAAGGAAAAACAAAAACAAAGGGGGTTTCGGGTGGGCGAGTAAAGGGATGAAGTATGCAAGGGAGGTTTCGGGGGAAAGGGAATGGTTTGTAAGGTGATTTGTGGATGTAGGGTTCGGGAGCGAGTCGTCTGGTTGGTCTGTTGGGGAATCGGGTGGTAATGATGGTCATAGGTGTGTGTGGCAGTGAAAAGATGTGTCTGACACTTCGATGGAAGAGACGGCGCGTGGGGGCGGTCCAACGGGCAGCATGTGGAAAGCGTGAGCGCGTGGAGGCGTGTGCGGATGTGAAAAGGTATGAAATATGGTTGCGCGAGACATTTGGGGTCCGGTGTAAAAATGTATAAGAGGGAGATGAATGGTCAAATGGGAAAATGTTTGAATCATATTTCTTCTTTGCTCTTTCGCGCCTTCTGAAGGACT
This sequence comes from Asclepias syriaca, assembly GCA_027405835.1. Lineage (NCBI taxonomy): Eukaryota > Viridiplantae > Streptophyta > Magnoliopsida > Gentianales > Apocynaceae > Asclepias > Asclepias syriaca. The sequence continues at coordinate 1,998 of JAPHNG010000300.1, forward strand.
TCGTCTGTTCTTGCGAGTTGTGATTATTTTCAAGTTCTTTCTGGTGTGTTTGTTTGCGGTGACTTTTGTGGATTGTTTTCTGGGGTGTCGAAAGGAGGCGATTGTATTGTGACTAGAGTTTCAGGTTAGTTTGTGGTATATTGTAATGTTGTTGTCCGTTTTTATATGAAAATATACATGAATCTGGTGGTATGCAATGGTTATAACAATGTATTTTGTGTGTGTATGGTTTATTGGGGGGTTGTGAACGATGTTGGATATGGGCTTAACTGGTGACCATGTTTTTATGTTGTGTCTGCAGTATCTGTGTGCTATTACTTTTGTGTGATTGTGCTTGGACTGTCTTTGCTAAATATGGTTCCTCGACGAATTTTAGGTACTTGTTGTTCTGTTGCTTTGCATTTTTTGGGTTAGGGCTTGGGAAAAAAATAGGGGAAGAAGATAAAGAACGGTCGGTTTGTAAGATATAACAGGGATAAAGGATTCATCTGTCAAGACAGTTTCGGTTGATGGGTAAGAAATCATGTATGAGGGTTCTGATAGGTCTGTAGGGTTTGAGGAATTGGTAGAGTGGATGGGGCCTGTGGGTTCATCTGGGGATCGGGACACCAGTGTGCTATATAGGATGGACGGGGAGAATTTTTATTTTCCTCTCTTGGATGAAAAAGATGTAAGTTCTGGGATGGCCTGCCGGAGGCCAATAGACGAGGTAGGACCGGTGAGGAAAGAGCCGAAAACTAAGGGCTGTGAGGAAAAGGAGAACCCTCAGATTCCCCAATATAAAACAACTATATCCGTATCTCGTAATCTAGAGGGGATTCGGGAGTATTATCACTTTCCAATTACTTTTAAAACCATCTGTCCTGAAACCAACCAACGAATCCATACGCCACCTGCGGATTGTGTGACCACGTACGTAGCTCACCTTCGGGCGGGGTTGCAGTTTCCTTTACATCCGTTGTTTGTGGATATCTGCAAGTATTATCGGGTGCAATTGGGACAACTAATGTAGAATGTCATTCGGACTACTGTGGGTTTTTTTTATGGCGAGTAGGGCTTTCGGGTGTGAATGTCGGTTAGAACTATGGCGAAGGTTATACTATTTGTGTCAAAAATATACAACGCCTGAGGGTCGGGGGTTTTTTTACATTGCGCGTCGTAGCTCACTGCCAGTGATTTTGGGTCCGTCTAGTATTCATTCATGGAAAAATGAATTTTTTTATGTTAAGCATCATAGTTTCAACAATAACGGCCTCTTGCTGCCTTGGAATAATCGGAAGAGTTTGAGTAATGATGTGCCAGAGGGGTACGGAAGGGATTATCAGGATGCAGAGATTTTGTCGAAGTATCGATTTGAATTGTCTGTAGGGGAAGATTGGTCGGAGACGCTGATGAGGCATGCGGGATTGGAGTTTGACTCCAGATTGGACATCCGGAAATTACGTGGGTGGAGACAAAGGGATCTGGGGAAAACGGGGGGGGGGGGGGGTTCTTTACTCATATTATTTTTTTTTACTTCTTTTTGTTGTGATTTTTGTTAAGTGTATTTGTCGAAACTAACATGCTGAATTGCTTTGGCTTTGTCATTTTTAGGAAAAAACTTGGTGATGGAGATGGTTCAAAACAATCCTGATAAACATAAAAAGAAAACTACTGGTAAAACTAAAATTCTTTCAGTTATGCCTGACAAAGGGAGCTTTAGCTTTATTACGGGAACTCATAGGTATTATTGTCCAGGGATTTTCCTGGAGCAGAGAAGAAGGAAGGGGGGTGTCAGACAAGGTGGTTAGGGGAGAGGGGGTGACTATCGGGGGAAAGAAGAAAAAGGAAGTACCAGACCCGATAGTCAAGAAGGAATCGGGAAAGGGGAAGGGGAAGGAGAAGGAGGTAGTGGGGGAGGATACGACTGATGTGTCTCCACCACAGAAGCGGTTGAAGGTGGATGTGGGGGTTTCAGGGGAGGGTGGTACGGGAAGGTATGTTCCTGCTTGGGACATTCCTTTGAAACTGGCGATGGGAGGACCGGGGGTGGCGATGACGTTTTATCAGTATTGCTTTCCCCCCCGATCTGAGGTAGTCCGTGGAGAAGGTGCCGACGGAAGTGCTCATCGGCCAAATGTACCAACAAAAATTTGAGGTAAGTGTGGTGGGCAACTGCAAAAGTGATAAAGTTTAATATAATATACCTATGTGTGTGAAGTATTAACTTGATGTTTAATTTGTATTGTTTCTGATAGGCCATGCTTTCGGAGATTGAGCTCCTGGACCGCTTCCGACGACTAACTCATTATAACTATGAGAGTGTGAAGCGAGGAAAGGGAAAAGGACTTGGCCTGGAAGGGTAGGGAGGAGGCCTTGGTGGCGAAGGAAACAGCCGAAAGTAAGGTTCGGGGAGTTGGAGGGGAGGTTGCGGAAGCAGGGGGAGGAGTTGGAGGAGGTGCGGCAGGACTTACTGCGGGAGAATATGAAGGGGGGGAGTTGGAGTTGGCGAGAGGAGAGTGGGAGGAGGAGAAGAGGCTGTGAGGTGCGGGACCGCTACGAGACTCCCAAAAGTTTTATCAATGCTGAAACAGAGAAGGTGATCATTCTGATGTAATGGGCGAGCAGGAGAATGATGAAATGAACGTTCCTCTGGCTAATTGGAATAGAAGGACACGTAGGGAAAGAGATGGAGTTGCAAATGATGATCTTGACGGTAGGAGAGATCCTCCACCTCCACCTCCTCCAGCTCCTGTTTTCACTATGCCTCCAGAAATGATTGCATTACTCAATACGATGACTCAAGTGATGCAAGGTCAGCAGCAACTTCAACAGTCTGAAGAGCGACGCTCACAAAATGTAGCTACCAGTACTAAAGCACATTATGAGCATTTGAAGAAGGCTAACGTACCAACTTTTGATGGTGGAGCGGACCCTGAGAAAGTTGAGAAGTGGTTGAGAGAGATGGAATGCAATTTCGAGGTTCTGGAGGTACCCATAGAAGTCAGGGGTAAAGTTGTCTTACCATTTTTAGTCAGAGATGCACAAAGATGGTGGGAAGGAGCTTCATCAACATATGTATCTACAAATCAGCCTATAGATTGGGAGGTGATGGGTTTCCGACCGACGTGCTAAATAGGTGTTATTTTACCCTATGTTGATTATGAATAATTAAGGACTGTGATTGACTAATTGTCACGTTTAGTCTCTATAGTGTCACTTAATCAGCCAGAATCTAAGGCAGAGTACCTATCGTGTAGCTAGTCTATTGGAAAGTATCTACGATTTTATTAATTTAATTATCGTACTCCCAGGGAAGTGGCAACGGCTTAGTAGTAACTAGCCTTTTATCCTAACTCCTATCTTATAATCCAGTTATGCAATCTTCATCAAATACTTTGATGAGAGGGTGATCCATTCTCCACTAGGTTTAAGTCTAATTAATCCTAAAAGTGTTTTAAAGATGAGTTCTGATTCTATGTTATACTGTTCCTATATGTTGATTGACCTATATTCGAGTGTTTTAGATATATCTTAGCCTGGAATGCAACTATGTTCTGTGTCTAAAGGGTGTACCACATCTGAGGTCTCTACACTACCGCCCCATCGTTAAGGTAAACGGCCCTACTCACGGCCCGGACTAAAGTCAGCATGAACGGTACCCTATGTCACTTCGGGGTCATGCTGCTCGTCGCAAAACCGCCGGCATAACTCTCTACTCACCTACCTAGACTACTTAAAAACAAGGTGTTCCGTTGGTTATTTTATCTAGTATGGCAGACACCAATACTAATTGATGCCTGTTAAACTAAACAGGTTATGAATAGACCGTGGTTAGGAATTGTCTAAACCCTAGTTTTAGTTTAAAAGAGACTTACATTAGAACATGCAGACATAATGAATATTAGCAGGTGGCTATTTCCGGAAAAACATAAAAACTTCAACATATAACACAACTATTCATAAATCGTAATCTGATATTCATAATTCATATTTAGGACAAAGCAATAACACATATAGAGAGGGACATGGGACCGATGCCATAAAGAAATCACCCTTTACGAAGTCTCGCCTACGGAGCGTACTGCTGTATAGTCGTATTGCTCGCCCTGACTCTGCTCACCAGAACCTTCGGAGGACGCTTCCTCAGCTAGTAGCTAGACTTTACCTTACGTCATGGGCTTAAGCCTAGCCCTGTGGACTGACTCTTCGAACGCCTAGAGCTCTCTTAGGACTCCTAACGAAATCCCAGGTATTCTATGATACCAGAAACGAACCTATCTATAGAAACCTAAGATCTGAGACTATTTCTCAGAAACTAAAACAAACACTATAATAAGAAAGAAAACTGAGATCCGAGTCTTGAGTGAGTTGTGTACTGGAAAATTGTACACTGGAAACCACTTAATGACTCAGATTGAGTGGAGAGGGATGAATTCAACTGCTGGAGGCCGGGGTATTTATAGCAGCTTCCTGGAGTGAAAATCTCTAAAAAATTCGATGTGGACAGCTTCTGGCGGCTCGGGACGCCCGTCCCGGTTTCGGGACGCCCGTCCTGATTCGTTGACCAGGTTCGGGACGCCCATCCTGATTCATTGACCAGGTTCGGGGACCCGTCCCGGACCTTTGACCAGGTCACATTTCCAAAATCGTGTTTTTTGCCCCAGAATTTGCTGTTTTCGTCTACTTTCACCTGACACTTCCAAAATCATAAAAACGTGAAATCAAGTAAATAGTAAACACATTAATGTCAATTTACTCTCAATTTCACATTAAAACATATATAAGACATGCTAAAAATGTGATACGATTTTCGCGTATCAGATAACCCCACACTTAGCTTTTGCTTGTCCTCAAGCAAAGTCTACATGGAGTTAGTGATTTTAAACCGTAGTGCAGTCACTTAAATTCCTAATCATGTTTTTATTCAAAATTCTTCAGACAATTCTTAACAAGGTCTGACTGGTTAGGTTGCTATGACAAGGTCTCAAATGTTTCTAGAGCTTGTTATGATCAGGCAGAAAAACAAATCAACAACTAGGTTGGACTTTTTTAGTCACAGGGTCTTCCTGATGTGTAGTGTGGTGTACTAGTCTAGACCAGGATAGTCAACACAATGAACTCTTATCTTAACTGCTACCAGATAATACTTCGACCTATCGCTAGACACACTGACAACAGATAACTTTCTGAGTTCTGAGCTTTTTGGTGATAAGATTTTTAATGAGCACTTAGTATTTCTTTATAGATTCAGGGTATTTCGAGTCTGCTTAGAACACGTCAACTTCAACTACCATGTAGCGAGTCCCACTCCGATGACTCCCAGATCTACACGACCTTAGGGCATCAGGCTTTAAATTCCCCGAAGGAGTGGTGCTCGGTAGCGAAGGCCGCTGGCAACTACCCTATTGTAATTAACTTCCTTAAGTTCTTTTCACTTTTAGCTCAGAGTCTCATCTAGTCATTCTAACTGCCAATAATCCACAACTGGTCTAATTTTATCTAGTTAAGTCTCGAACAGGAATTGGTTGAGGTCTCTAATCCAGACAAAGTTGTGCTAAGTTATCAGGAATTCCCTATTCCTAATCAATTAGTCCAATAGCTATCAATTATCTCCTACTAACCATAACATACTACCTACATATCATAGACATAAGCAATATGTTTAACCAAGCATACTGCATTTAGAAGTCTGAAAGACGGAAAAAAGTTGAAATTTTTTTTGGAAGGGTATGAAAATACGGTGAAAACAAGCAAATCATCAAAATTTTTGCCAACTGCTACAGTGCAACCGTGACTGCTACCCCCACACTTAAGTCTGAAACTGTCCTCAGTGTTCATGCATAGCTAAACTACCCCACACTTATTTGCAAACAAGAAGAAATGAAAATAAAACAAGAACTCTTACCCCACACTTATTTGACTAATTCAGGGTAAGAGAGAAATAAAACAAGAAGGATAATAGAAATAGCAAAATAGAACACAAAACAAAGAAACAAAAGTAAAGGATCATGAGGATTAGAAAAACTCCCTTCATGTCGCGAAGAGGGTCTTCTCTGATCTGTCAATTGGCTTTTCACTTAGCCATGTGCTATTGCTGAGGTTTCTTGACTCTGCAAGCTCTAGATATTGGAACGGATGACGCCCAGCTCCGATCCTTCATTGTCGAGCTCTAGGTAGTGGCATATCCATTTGATGAATGACTCAAGCCCAAGGACGTTTCCTCGAATCATCTACAAAGTTTCTCGTAATCGTAGCAACGTGTCCAGAAGGAACGTGTCTAGGAATGAGACTTTGATTGGTGGTTGCCTACCTGCCAATGTTAGTAAGGTATTGCATGCAAGTCTCGAATGGAAGAAAAGATACCTGAAGTTTTGGCGAAGCTGTGGTGGTAGGGGGCTCCAGTTGTGTAGATCTGGGCCCAAGTATTTGAGGACTTCCTCGAGGAAGTTTCTCACAGCTGATTGGTATGCAAGGAATGCAAGCTCCTCCATTGCTATGCTCCCGACACAATGCCAAATTCCTCTATATCTGCCGACGTTCGTTACCTTTGGTAGATCACTGCTTGCACTTGATCTGGCTTTAATTGTTGCCAGTATCTCATCTATTGATTCTGCGAGTGTGGGTTTTGCTGTGGTGGTGTCTCTGAAAGTTTCCAGCTTCCGAATTACTCCTCAGCTAAATCCCGTATGATTCCTCTAGCTGGGATTGTATGCGTCTCCCATTGGAGCATTCTGCAGTAACCTACTCCTACCTCTTTTGGAATGGTCAGTCATTCCCATAGCAATCCCTGCTAAAGTGTGGTACTTAGCAAACTTCACAGATTTGATACACAAGCTGAACATTTCTTCCTAAAATATTGGCACTCTGAATCTGGAAACAACTAGAATCCTGCACATGACTTTAACATCATAGTAGGTAATGCCTGTGGTTCAGGCCATTTTGAAAAGTGTTCCACGACTACTATGATGTAATTATGTTCAAAAGAAGAAAGAGAAAAGGATTCGAAATACCCCTGATATCAACGGTTGCAACATTCTGTGTACGCCGCTGATACGCGAAAATCGTATCACATTTTTAGCATGTTTTTATATATGTTTTAATGTGAAATTGAGAGTAAATTGACATTAATTGTTTACTATTTACTTGATTTCATGGTTTTTATGATTTTGGAAGTGTCAGGTGAAAAGTAGACGAAAACAGCAAATTCTGGGGCAAAAATGCAATTTTTGGAAATGTTGACCCAGTCAAAGGTCCGGGACGGGCGTCCCGAACCAGGGACGGGCGTCCCGACCCAGTCAAACCGCCAGGACGGGCGTCCTGAACCGGGACGGGCGTCCCGAACCTGGTCAACGAACCGGGACGGGCGTCCCGAGCCGCCAGAAGCTGTCCCACATCGAATTTTTCAGAATTTTTCACTCCAGGAAGCTGCTATAAATACCCCAGGCCTCCAGCAGTTGGATTCATCCCTCTCCACTCGATCTGAGTCATTAAGTGGTTTCCAGTGTACAGTTTTCCAGTACACAACTCACTCAGAGACTCAGATCTCAGTTTTCTTTCTTATTAGTGTTTTGTTTTAGTTTCTGAGAAATAGTCTCAGATCTTAGGTTTCTATAGATAGGTTCGTTTCCGGTATTCATAGAATACCCGGGGTTTCGTTAGGAGACCCTAAGAGAGCTCTAGGCGTTCGAAGAGTCAGTCCACAGGGCTAGGCTTAAGCCCAGGACGTAAGGTAAAGTCTAGCTACTAGGCTGAGGAAGCGTCCTCCGAAGGTTCTGGCGAGCAGAGTCAGGGCGGGCAATACGACGTATACAGCAGTACGCTCTGTAGGCGAGACTAAGTAAAGGGTGATTTCTTTATGGCATCAGTCCCCATACCCCTCTCTTATATGTTTTATTGCTTTGTCCTAAACATCAATTATGAATATCAGATTATGATTTTATGAATAGTTGTTTTGTATGTTGAAGTTATTATGTTTTCCGGAAATAGCCACCTGCTAAATAATCATTATGTCTGCATGTCTAATGTAGTTCTTTTAAACTAAAATAGGGTTATAGACAATTCCTAACCACGGTCTATTCATAACCTGTTTAGTTTAACAGACATCAATTAGTATTGGTGTCTGCCATACTAGATAAAATAACATGCTGAACACCTGGCTTGTTAGAGTAGTTAGGTAGGCTGAGTAGAGCATTATGCCAGCGATTACGAGCCTTCAGAGTGATCCCCGAAAGTGACATAGGGCCTTCATAACTGTCTTTGTTCATACCGTGAGTAGGGCGTTTACCTTAATGATAGGGGGCGGGCGGTAGCATAGAGACTCAGATGTGGTACACCTTTAGACACAGAACATAGTTGCATTCCAGGCTAAGATATATCTAAAACACTCGAGTATAGGTCAATCAACATATAGGAACAGTATAACATAGAATCAGGACTTATCTTTAAAAACACTTCTAGGGTTATTAGACTTGAACCTAGTGGAGAATGGATCACCCTCTCATCAAAGTATTTGATGAAGATTGCATAAACTGGATCATAAGATAAGAGTTAGGATAGAGGCTAGTTACTACTAAGCCGTTGCCACTTCCCTGGGAGTACGATAATTAACTTAGTAAAATCGTAGATACTTTCCAATAGACTAGCTACACGATAGGTACTCTGCCTTAGATTCTGGCTGATTAAGTGACACCATAAGACTAAACGTGACAATTAGTCAATCACAGTCCTTAATTAATCATAATCGACATAGGGTAAAATAACACCTATTTAGTACGTCAACCGGAATCGCTATCAGATTTTTGGGCGTCGTTGCCGGGGAAATACATAATGAATTTAGGATTCCTGATCAAATTCTAGATACTTATGATAGGTAGCGGTAAGTAACCTAGACCTTAGACCTAACACTTGTTTTATGCTATTAGACAATCAGTTTCCAAAATATAGGATTATCATAACTAATTAATTTTAGATGTTATCTAGAATTAAGACACTTAGGATAATCAAATTTTAGAAAATTATTCTAAAACCGTATTGAGGAAATTTAATTGCTTTCGAAATATAAAAAGAAAAAAAATGAAAAATTTAAAATAAAAAGAATGTATTTTTCTTGCTCAATGGTAAGTTGTTCTTTTCCCTATCTCTTGTTCTTTCTTAGTTGTTTTCTTAGTTGTACATTTGTTGCTCTTTTTCGAAAAAATAAAAATGGAAATGAGGATAGAATATTTTTCTGAGTTGTCAATTTTTGGCTAAGGTTTTAATCTGGAAGAAATATCATTGTGGAGTTTTCTTAGGTCATGCTTAGTCTATTAGACAGAATCATGAAATAAAATTTTCTTTAATAAACAGACCTCTGAGTATTCTAATGAGAAAGGATGTTCCTTTTGATAAATGCATGAGATTGTTTAAACCGAAAGGAATTACTGCACCCATTATGGCATCACCTGATTGAAATCTGCTTTTTGAATTAATATGTGATGTAATGATGTAGTACGAATTGTTTGATGATAAGAAAGTTCATGCATGATAAATTCCGATCTTATCTAGTCTTGTCTAAAAACAATAGGTTACACCGATCACTCTGTTCCGAATCCTTTTTCCTTTCTTCCTTTGAACATAATTACATCATAGTAGTCGTGGAACACTTTTCGAAAATAGCCTGAACCACAGGCATTACCTACTAATGATGTTAAAGTCATGTGCAGATTCTAGTTGTTTTCCAGATTCAGAGTGCCAATGTTTTAGGAAGAAATGTTCAGCCTGTGTATCAAATCTGTGAAGTTTGCTAAGTACCACACTTTAGCAGGGATTGCTATGGGAATGACTGACCATTCCAAAAGAGGTAGGAGTAGGTTACTGCAGAATGCTGCTCCAATGGGAAACGCATACAATCCCAACTAGAGGAATCGTACGGGATTTAGCTGAGGAGTAATTCGGAAGCTGGAAACTTTCAGAAGACACCACCACAGCAAAACCCACACTCGCAGAATCAATAGATGAGATACTGGCAACAATTAAAGCCAGATCAGTGCAAGCAAGTGATCTACCAAGAGGTAACGAACGGTCGGCAGATATAGAGGAATTTGGCATTGTGTCGGGAGCATAGCAATGGAGGAGCTTGCATTCCCTGCATACCAATCAGCTGTGAGAAACTTCCTCGAGGAAGTCTCAAATACTTGGGCCCAGATCTACACAACTGGAGCCCCCTACCACCACAGCTTCGCCAAAACTTCAGGTATCTTTTCTTCCATTCGAGACTTGCATGCAATACCTTTACTAACATTGGCAGGTAGGCACACCAATCCAAAGAAGTCTCATTCCTAGACACGTTCCTTCTGGACACGTTGCTACGATTACGAGAAACTTTGTAGATGATTCGAGGAAACAGTCCTTGGGGCTTGAGTCATTCATCAAATGGATATGCCACTACCTAGAGCTCGACAATGAAGGATCGGAGCTGGCGTCATCCGTTCCAATATCTAGAGCTTGCAGAGTCAAGAACACCTCAACAATAGCACATGGCTAAGGTGAAGAGCCAATTGACAGATCAGAGAAGACCCTTCTGCTCGCGACATGAAGGGAGTTTTTCTAATCCTCATGATCCTTTACTTTTGTTTTCTTTGTTTTGTGTTCTGTTTTGCTATTTCTATTATCCTTCTTGTTTTATTTTCTCTCTTACCCTGAATTAGTCAAATAAGTGTGGGGTAAGAATTTTTGTTTTTTTCTTGTTTTCAAATAAGTGTGGGGTAATTAGCTATGCATGAACACTGAGGACAGTGCCAAACTTAAGTGTGGGGTAGCAGTGCACGGTGCACTGTAGCAGTTTGAAGCAGTTTGAAAATTTTTCGCATGCTTTTGCTTGTTTTCCCTGTATTTTCACACCCTTCCAAAATTTTTCAAAATTTTTCCGTCTTTCAGACTTCTAAATGCAGTATGCTTGGTTAAACAATTGCTTATGTCTATGATATGTAGGTAGTATGTTATGGTTAGTAGGAGATAGTGATAGCTATCTTGGACTAATTGATTAGGAATAGGGAATTCCTGATAACTGAGCACAACCTTGTCTGGATTAGAGACCTCAACCAATTGCCTATTCGAGACTTAACTAGATAAAATTAGACCAGTTGTGGATATATTGGCAGTTAGAATGACTAGATGAGACTCTGAGCTAAAAGTGAAAGAACTTAAGGAAGTTAATTACAATAGGGTAGTTTGCCAGCGGCCTTCGCTACTCGAGCACCACTCCTTCGGGGAACTTAAAGCCTGATGCCCTAAGGTCGTGTAGATCTGGGAGTCATCGGAGTGGGACTCGCTACATGGGTAGTTGAAGTTGACGTGTTCTAAGCAAACTCGAAATACCCTGAATCTATAAAAAAATAACTAAGTGCTAAAACATTAAAAATCTAATCACCAAAGCTCAGAACTCAAAAAGTTATCTGTTGTCAGTATGTCTAGCGATAGGTCGAAGTATTATCTGGTAGCAGTTAAGATAAGAGTTCATTGTGTTGACTATCTGGTCTAGACTAGTACACACACTACACATCAGGAAGACCCTGTGACTAAGAAAAAAGTCCAACCTAGTTGTTGATTTGTTTTCTGCCTGATCATAAACAAACTACTAGAGACATTTGAGACCTTGTCATAGCAACCTAACCAATCAGACCTGTGTTAAGAATTGTCTGAAGAATTTTTGGAATAAAAACATGATTAGGAATTTAAGTGACTGCACTACGGTTTAAAATCACTAACTCCATGTAGACTTTGCTTGAGGACAAGCAAAAAGCTAAGTGTGGGGTTATCTGATACGCGAAAATCGTATCACATTTTTAGCATGTTTTTATATATGTTTTAATGTGAAATTGAGAGTAAATTGACATTAATTGTTTACTATTTACTTGATTTCACGGTTTTTATGATTTTGGAAGTGTCAGGTGAAAAGTAGACGAAAACAGCAAATTCTGGGGCAAAAATGCAATTTTTGGAAATGTTGACCCGGTCAAAGGTCCGGGACGGGCGTCCCGAACCAGGGACGGGCGTCTCGAACCGGGACGGGCGTCCCGAGCCGCCAGAAGCTGTCCCACATCGAATTTTTCAGAATTTTTCACTCCGGGGAGCTGCTATAAATACCCCAGGCCTCCAGCAGTTGAATTCATCCCTCTCCACTCGATCTGAGTCATTAAGTGGTTTCCAGTGTACAGTTTTCCAGTACACAACTCACTCAGAGACTCAGATCTCAGTTTTCTTTCTTATTAGTGTTTTGTTTTAGTTTCTGAGAAATAGTCTCAGATCTTAGGTTTCTATAGATAGGTTCGTTTCCGGTATTCATAGAATACCCGGGGTTTCGTTAGGAGACCCTAAGAGAGCTCTAGGCGTTCGAATAGTCAGTCCACAGGGCTAGGATTAAGCCTAGGACGTAAGGTAAAGTCTAGCTACTAGGCTGAGGAAGCGTCCTCCGAAGGTTCTGGCGAGCAGAGTCAGGGCGGGCAATACGACGTATACAGCAGTACGCTCTGTAGGCGAGACTAAGTAAAGGGTGATTTCTTTATGGCATCAGTCCCCATACCCCTCTCTTATATGTTTTATTGCTTTGTCCTAAACATCAATTATGAATATCAGATTATGATTTTATGAATAGTTGTTTTGTATGTTGAAGTTATTATGTTTTTCCGGAAATAGCCACCTGCTAAATAATCATTATGTCTGCATGTCTAATGTAGTTTCTTTTAAACTAAAATAGGGTTATAGACAATTCTAACCACGGTCTATTCATAACCTGTGTAGTTTAACAGGCATCAATTAGTATTGGTGTCTGCCATACTAGATAAAATAACATGCTGAACACCTGGTTTGTTAGAGTAGTCTAGGTAGGCTGAGTAGAGCGTTATGCCAGCGATTACGAGCCTTCAGAGTGATCCCCGAAAGTGACATAGGGCCTTCATAACTGTCTTTGTTCGTACCGTGAGTAGGGCCGTTTACCTTAATGATAGGGGGCGGTAGCATAGAGACTCAGATGTGGTACACCTTTAGACACAGAACATAGTTGCATTCCAGGCTAAGATATATCTAAAACACTCGAATATAGGTCAATCAACATATAGGAACAGTATAACATAGAATCAGGACTTATCTTTAAAACACTTCTAGGGTTAATTAGACTTGAACCTAGTGGAGAATGGATCACCCTCTCATCAAAGTATTTGATGAAGATTGCATAACTGGATCATAAGATAAGAGTTAGGATAAGAGGCTAGTTACTACTAAGCCGTTGCCACTTCCCTGGGAGTACGATAATTAACTTAGTAAAATCGTAGATACTTTCCAATAGACTAGCTACACGATAGGTACTCTGCCTTAGATTCTGGCTGATTAAGTGACACCATAAGACTAAACGTGACAATTAGTCAATCACAGTCCTTAATTAATCATAATCGACATAGGGTAAAATAACACCTATTTAGTACGTCAACCGGAATCGCTATCAGCCGCTGGGGTAGATGGTCTCTGGAAGATGTGTTACCTGTTATTTGGAAAGCATCGCATGACTGTATCAGAGATACAAAAGTCCTTGAATATGGTGGGTCAACAAGATCCTGCTTTCAACACTTTCCGGGCAGTGTTGATAGTAGTCAATTGGTCTCCCGTAGATTCTTTAGGGCAATGCTCCAAACTCTTGTGGCCTTCGTCTTCTGAGACACATCTTCTGATCAACTGATCTGCAAAAATTTGAAATAGAAGAGAAACTGCCAATGTTAGTGAAGGTATGGCATGCAAGTCTCGAATGGAAGGAAAGATACCTGAAGTTTTGGCAAAGCTGTGGTGGTAGGGGCTCCAGTTGTATAGATCTGCGCCCAAGTATTTGAGACTTCCTCGGGGAAGTTTCTCACAGCTGATTGGTATGCAGGGAATGCAAGCTCCTCCATTGCTATGCTCCTGATACAACTCCAAAATCCTCTATATCCTCCGACCCTTCGTTACCTCTTGGTAGATCACTTGCTTGCACTGGTCTGGCTTTAATTGTTGCCAGTATCTTATCTGTTGATTCTGCGGGTAGGGGTTTTGCTGTGGTGGTATCTTCTGAAAGTTTCCAGCTTCCGAATTATTCCTCAGCTAAATCCCGTATGATTCCTCTAGCTGGGATTGTATGCATTTCCCATTGGAGTAGCATTCTGCAGTAACCTACTCCTACCTCTTTTGGAATGGTCAGTCATTCCCATAGCAATCCCTGCTAAAGTGTGGTACTTAGCAGACTTCACAGATTTGATACACATGCTGAACATTTCTTCCTAAAATATTGGCACTCTGAATATGGAAGACAACTAGAATCTTGTTGGGGTAGATGATCTCTGAAGGATGTATTGCCTGTTATTTGGCAAGCACCGCAAGATTGTATCAGAGATACAAAATCCTTGAATATAGTGGGTCAACAAGATCCTGCTTTCAACATTTTCCGGATAGTGTTGATAGCCATCAATTGGTCTCCCGTAGATTCTTTAGGGCAATGCTCCAAAATCTTGTGTCCTTCATCTTCTGAGACACATCTTCTGATCAACTGATTTGCAAAAATTTGAAATAGAAGAGAAACTGCCCAGTAGTAATATTTCAAATCAGCAAAGAATCTCTTCTTTTGCTGATAAGTCATATCACTTGGAACTTATTCAGTGACTAGATAATTTGAAACAAACCACAGATGAGAATTATTATACTTAGCAAACAATGCAAATAAGTTTTCATCCAAAAATTTATGAGTATTACACTAGCCTCTAACTCGGGGTTTTCTAATCTAGACCAATGGTTTGCTTTCTAGATTTTCAACCCTTTTTTCTTACCCCTTCTTTCTATATCAAACTCAGGTAACAATAAAACCTAACTTAATCAATTATGGTTCAATATCAGTTTTATTGAACACAGACATCTCAGAGTGATCAGTGTAACCTATTGTTTTTAGACAAGACTAGATAAGATTAGGATTTATCATACATGAACTTTCTTATCATGTTTCTGTCTAAAACAGTTCTTACTACATCACATATTCATTCAAAAAGCAGATTTCAATCAGGTGATGTCATAATGGGTGCAATAATTCCTTTTGGTTTTAAAAATTCACATGCAATCATCAGCAAAACAAAAGGAACATCATTTTTCCAATAGAACATTCAAAGGTCTGGCTATTAAGGAAAAACTATTTCATAACTCATCCTAATAAGGCCGACATGACTCTAAGAAAATTCTAAAATAGAATTTCTTCCAGATAAAAATCTAAGCCAACATTTTACAACTCAGAAGAAAATATATTTTATCCTCATTTCCATTTTTATTTCTTTGAAATTAAATAAAGGAAGAAAAACACGAAAAAGAGCAACTAAGAAAACAACTAAAACAAACAAGAGATAGGGAAAAGGAACAACTCACCGTTGAGCAAGAAAGATACATTCTTTTTGGGATTTTAAATTTTTAACATTTTTTTTTCTTTTTATGTTGAAAGCAGGTAAATTTCCTTAATATGGTTTTAGAATAATTTTCTAAAATTTAATTATCCTAAGTTTCTTAATTTCAGATATTATCTAAAATTAATTAGTTATGATAACCCTATATTTCGGAAATTGATTGTCTAACTAGTATAAGATAAGTGCAGGTCTAAGGTCTAGGTTACTACCGTTACCTATCATAAGTCTCTAGAATTGTGGCCTTTAATCCTAAATTCATTATGATATTTCCCCGGCAACGGCGCCAAAAATCTGATGGGTTTCCGACCGACGTGATAAATAGGTGTTATTTTACCCTATGTTGATTATGAATAATTAAGGACTGTGATTGACTAATTGTCACGTTTAGTCTCTATGGTGTCACTTAATCAGCTAGAACCTAAGGCAGAGTACCTATCGTGTAGTTAGTCTATTGGAAAGTATCTACGATTTTATTAATTTAATTATCATACTCCTAGGGAAGTGGCAACGGCTTAGTAGTAACTAGCCTTTTATCCTAACTCCTATCTTATAATCCAGTTATGCAATCTTCATCAAATACT
>JAPHNG010000302.1:0-21865 GCA_027405835.1 Asclepias syriaca
CAGGGTGATTTAGTAACGAGATCTGATGGTTATCGGATTTTGTGGGAAGATATGAGATCCCTCCTTTTTAGCCCACGGTCCAGCTTGATGTATGGCGAAGTGGGAGTTGTCATGTCATGCCAGCTGGACTGACATGTGTGCTTGGTGGGTCCCGTATGCTTAGTGTACTTGCCTTGATAGCATGAGGGTATTTTCATACCTCTCAATATATATATATATATAATAGAGACAAATATAATATACATTAAATTTTTTTGAAAAAAAAATTTATTTTAAAAATATACATTAAATATGATATATTGTCGTTAATTATTTTATCACAGAATTTTTATTAAAATATATTTTGGAATTCTGCTCCTAATATGATTAGAAAATTTAAAAATAACTTAAATAAGATAGTTTCCCTCCCTCGTAACTCCTAGTATGACCTTAAACCTCTTTCTGGAGAAAAAAAAATTGTGATCCAAATTCCTTTAGCTCAGAAGGGCACGGGAAGGAAGAAAAGTAAAAAAAAAAATGTTTTTATAAAAACAAATCAAAATCATGAACAAGAAAACTCTTTTCATTCTGGAATAGAGAACCGAAAAAGAAAAAGAAGAATATCATCAGTAAAATCAAGAACGAGAAAAGAGAAACAAAGGAGAGAAAATTTACCAAGGAGGATGAGAAAGAGTATGTGTAACTCAGGAAGTTTATCATAGCCCAAATATTCCATCAGGATTGTCCAAAACACATATGCAAAGACTACAATATTTTGTGCAAAATCAAGTTATTGAGGAACTTGAGTTGATCATGCAAAAAGATGTATTTTTCTAAATCTTAACCCTAACCACAATCGTTTATCCATATCAATAAGTCAACTGAGATGCATCTTTTTTACCAAAGATAAAATTCGTGATTTTAAATTACGCAAAGAGAAAGGCGTGAGAAGAATGAAAATATAAGTAATTGATCCATCGTGTGAGAGAACCAAGTTATCTTTAAGGAGATGGGCAATGAAAAAAAAATGATAATTCTAACGTTACTTATTTATTAGCTGAAAAATGAAATAAAATTGTCCAAAAAACTCTATTTAAGAACTAGATATTTTAAGTATACACTTAAAATAAATAGAAAATTATGGTTTGTTTTAGTTAAACTTCCAAACCATAACAATCCTGCACTTCAGCCACGAAACATAGAAGAGGCAACATCAAATATAGACAACTCAATACGAGCATCAATTTTTTAAACTCTTAAATTTATTTTCAATCGAAAAAGACCGACATTCTCATCAAATAGAGACGATCTAATACCGTGACAGAGCTGTAAACAAATCAAACGGTTCGCGAACAAAGCTTGTTCGAATTTATTTATGCTCGGTTCAGGCTCTTTTATTTATTAAATAAATAAACTCGAACAAAATTTTAGACTTGATTAAATTTCAAACTTATTCAAAATACTGTTCACGAATATACCGAACATTGGGGAACAAATTATAAATATTTATATATATATATATATTTTTAATATATATAAATTTAAATTAGAATTTTTTTTTAATTTGTAGGTAATTCAATTTTTATTAAATAGTTAAATATTTAAATTATAAATTTTATTATTTTATTTTATAAATTTAAAGTTTTGAATTAATATTTAAATTCAAATTTAAATTTGAAATTCTTTTAAACTTAAACGAGCAGCTCGCACTCGAGTTCGAACAATAAAAAAAAATAAACGAACAAATTCAAACAAATGTTTCTATTCAAAATAGGAACTCAAACTATGCTCGAATAATAAACAAATAAACTCAAAACATTTCTATTCAATTCACGAGCAGCTCGCACTCGAGTTCGAACAATAAAAATAAATAAACGAACAAATTCGAACAAATGTTTCTATTCAAAATAGGAACTCAAACTATACTCGAATAATAAACAAATAAACTCAAAACATCTCTATTCAATTCGACTCGTTTACCGCTCTACCGTAAATTCCGAAATTACTTGATTTATTTAAATAATTTATTTGTAATTTCCTAACAGTTTTTATTTTAATGAATTCTCTTAATAAAAATTAATTTACTTTATATTAATGTATATACGCTGCAATTGATTGTAAAAACTTTTGATTTGTTATATCATAAATATTTTTGTCTTTCCACGAGATTAAATTAAAATTTTCTAGTTCAAGCAAAAGAAACTTAAAATAAAGGAAGAATTAAAGATAAGGGTAAAAATAAAAAATACAATAAAATAAAATAAAAGGCTGAATATATTTCTGATTTTTCCTTTTTAGTATAGAATATATTCCTTTAAATACAAAACTTAAATAAGCTCCAGCCCTTTTATAAAGATTTCATCATAATATGTTTCTGCCGGGAAAACAAAAGAAAAATTAAAGATATATGCTTTTTCCAAATTTCCAGGTAGTTCAATTAAATTAGCTTATGGCCAATAAAACGTTTCCTTGAATCTTGTAGTCAAGGCCTTGGCTAAAGTTTACTAAAATCAGCTAATCTAATCCATTCTTCCTAACCAGTTGGAATATCCCAATTACTAGATGAGTTTTTCATGTTCAGTACAGTACAACCTACTGGAGATGGAAGATAAATATCAATAAGATTGAAAAAAAAGCTTTTAACAAAATTCAAATCCGAATATAAGCAATAAGGCATTAACTGCATGCAGCCGGATAGTACATTTAATTCTGGAAACCAACTCCATCATGGCTCATTGGATATACGCCAGCTTGAGTTCTGAGAAAAAAAAAAGAAAAAGAAAAAAGATAACCAAAGCAATATATTTATATTCAATATAATATCTTTAGGAGCTAACATTTCAAAAGCTGATGTTTTGGATTCATCACATGAAGGGTATTGCAGAATGGAAATGACATAAAAGAAAAATGAGTAAGCCATAACTTAGCATTAGGAGGGGAGAAAAACCACAGTAACAGAAACTAAAAGACATGGAATATACTTAATTAATTATGACATGTAGATGGAATATACTTAAATATGAGAAAGGCCAACCATGTCATATTTTTAATTTAACCTGTTTAGTATACTCCTGTGAACAAACAAACAAACAAGGAAAAACAAAATACATATAATTTGAGTTTCTTGCCTCATTTGATGACTGGATAATAGAAGTCTTCCTTAATCCCATGACTAAATTTCCACCTGGTTTGACCTTAAAAAAGGTAACTGAGAGAATAAAGAAAGCTTTTAGTACTTGGACAAGGATATGATGTTTACAAGTACAACAAAATATAATGGTAAACTACAAGACAATTAAGCCACGCAAAAGCTTCTGAAGCTAGAATGACATCCAGTCCACAAAATTTTTTCATGCAAGTTCTTAAGGTTGGGAATTAGCTGACTTCATCGTTCCTCGTTTATAAATTCCAAATTCAAAGTATAACCTTTTTTTTTTTTTTTTTTGTTCCAAATAAATAGAAGAGAAGATCATAATAAAAATGATAATTCCACTTCTGAGGCAATTTCTTTGAAGTATTAGATTACATCACCTGTATCACCAGCTTGCCATTCCTTAGATATCATAAGTTCTCTGAGCCCTTCCATAATATACATCTTACTGCCAGCATTTATCCAGTAACGGTAGTTAGCCTCCATTCTTTTCCTTCTGTGTCACTGATTTTGATAGGGAGTCCACGGGGCTCCAAAATGTCTGGAAAGAATGCCTGGATGAATGAGCATGTGCTAATTACATACTGATATAATGAACCAATGTTAGTGTAGCACATAGATTTAGAACTAACTGGAAGAAGACAAACTCACCTCAGCACATCTTATAGGTAATATTAAGCGAGAGAGTTTAGGGTCAGCATCACTAGCCGACAACTTCTTTTCGAATAATGGAGTGACAACAGAACCATAGCTATAATTTTATAAAGGCCAACCTCAATGCCCAGGTTTATACTTATAAGAGATCACAGCGTGGATTTGCTACAAAATTATTAGAATAACAAGACCATTGGTCTCAAAGTTTCATGTATGTATACACTACTACAAATATGCATGCTCTATAACTAAAAAGAATATTTTACTTTAAAATCCATATTTTCCCCTTTTCTTTCAAGAAGTTGGTAACTCAAACTTTTCATATAAAACACCATAGAGAAAAATAGATATAAAATACAGGATACGGTTTTGATATCCCTTGTAGCTCAGCATCAGTGACTCGAGGCCAGTATTCTGGTTCTATCATGTTTTGCTTGATCATATCTGGATGAGATTCAAGAGCCAAGCATCGTTTCCGTGCCTAATGTAGGAGCAAAACAAAATGCTTTTACTTTCATAATTTTCGCAAGCAAAAAGTGGAAGCATTTAATGCAAGAATTGGCTAGTACTCATGGATACTTTAAGAAAGGGACAAAGTTAAAAGATTTTGTGATAAATGGTTATTTATCATACAGCATGAGGGTAAAAGTCCAAATTTCTCAATCAAAAATTAAAAGATTGAAAACAAGGTGCCAAAGACACATCCTTGGTATTCCCATTAAAATCACACAAGGTACTTCAAAGCTTAGCATAAAAGTTAACTATATGCTGAATCAGCTCAAATCTCCCCATAGATGAACTTATATGGAAGAATAATTGACCATTAACGTCTAGAAACTTAAACATGCAACCAATTTGGCATTACCTGAGTGTGGACTAACCTGGTCATTCATTGACACACAAACCAGTAGCTAAAATCTCTAAGGCCAAGTATGAAAAATGAAATTCTACAGAAGGTCAACTTCGAATATTATGCATTGCCCCTACAGGTTATAATTTATTCATACAAACCCTACCATTCAAAAACCTAAAAAGAAATTAAAATTAGTAATAAATAGAAAGTAAGTAACTTTTCATCAAGCAACAGAAAGACCATTTCCAAAAGGCCAGCACAACTGTATGGCAAATCATTAAGCTACTGGAGTTTGAACAAATAATAGAGGTGTGTGGATCTGGTTTTCCCTCTATCTTATTTGAAATGTAAGGTTTCAATTAACTGTATATATATAATATATATATATATATTATTTAACAGTTTCAACCCAATTGGTGATTTGATAAATATAAGGTAGTAAGTACTCCATAGGTATGCAACTTTTCTTACCAGCACAAAATTGATCCTTGAGCACTCCATGCAGATAACTCCCCCAAAATCCAACAGCGAATATGCATTAAATGACACGATACATCCACAATGAACCAACTGCAAGAGACAATAAGAAATTTGATACTAAATTCTTACTGTCTTGTACAGCCTATAACTATAGAATTTGTGAGAGACGTTTCAATGAATTTTCCCATAAGAATCCCACTAACACTTACATGTCAGAAAATTTGCAAAATTTCATTCATAATCATATTTTGAATATTTCCTGATGTCTATGAACCAAATCTTCCAAATTAAGCATCTCACCTTGCCACAAGACTCACAATCTCTCCACCCATCCTCATTTGAATGGAAAGTCTCACAGAATCTTCCATCTTCATAGACAGAACTATATGGAGAAGATCAGTTAATAAGAAAATCAGCAAACAATATTGAATGGGAATTGCATTTGCAATAACTTATATGAAGGGAAAATAGCATCATGTAAGGAAACTTGAGATTATATTAACAATAAATCATGTGAATCATCTGTTGATTTCCCTGCTATATGTAATAAGAAAAGCACCATTTGAAGTTGCAACTTTGTAAAAAGCATGAGACTGAACTTTCAAAATATGAAATCCAAATATTCTGCAGGCTACAAGTTGAGCCGACACATGATTATACATCATCCAAAACCTCGACTTGCTGAAATTAAAGAATGACAAAACTTGTTTTACTCGTATGAAAGCATGTGCAGGTATTAGATCATCACCAACCTCTTGTTAAAATGTGAATACATACTTCCTAGCATACATGTATAAATAACTATGAAGTGGATTACTCATCATGATTAAGACTACTAAATCCTTCATTTCTAGAGAATAAGAATAGAAGCTACATTGAGGAAACATGGTGTCATATTGCATAAAATTAATTTCACATATAGAAATAAGAATATTTGACCAAGTTTAGTAAGACTCTCTAATTAAGCTGAAAACAAAATACATCACAATTACCAGCATCTCATTCACAAACACCATATCTGTATTGCTAGTTCCAATAGTAAACCCCTTGCATCCTGTACAGACTGACGGAATTGATTGCAGAGATTAAATTGATTCCCCACTTACCCATAAAGACCGCCCCCTTCCAACCTTTTTTTGGGGAAATTCTAATTTCAAGATCTGAATTTCACGCCAATTAACAAAATTTCGCTCAAAATGGAAAAGAGCAGCAACTAAAATGCAAGAATTCAAAAAGTTTATACAAATTAAGTGATTGCTTACGATGCAAGTAAAACGTAGGAAAACCATAAAACGAGATATACAGGTAAACCCCTGAAATTTTAAGAATTGGTAAAGAAATGCATGTAGACATGAACTGCTTAAACTCCGAATCCAAGCGATACAGACTGAGCACAACAAATTCACCACAAAACGATAAGGCAGCATCATCAAAAGAAAAGGACGCCCTGTTTCTAAAACATTCTCCACAAAATTGATGTAAAAAGAATGTGAATTCCAGCCTGCATGTGCTTTTATGAGTAATAAATCATTATAAGGAAGGAAGCGAAACATACGCGCAACGCTGACAAAGCTGAGCGTACTCGCCGCTGCGCAGCCGCCAACCGTTCTTGAAGTGGTCAAAGCTGGAGCCCAATTCTTCGCATTGGAAGCAAGCAATTCTCGGCGACGAAGCCATCAACGGTTTGAAGCAGAATGATTTCTGATACCCTAAGGGAATGGGAGGAAGAGAAGAAGAAAATAGAGTGAACTCTACGAATGTTAATCGATGCAGTTCAAGGAAAGGACTCTACAAACAAATGTTTATCGGGCAGGGCACGTGTTCAAAATGGATCCTAAATTCTCACTTATTACATTTGTAAAATTATTATGAGGTTTTTGTTTTTAATAAAATCATTTTTAGTCCAAACTTTTCTTTGATTGTGTTCCCCAATTTTAGATGCAAATTTTAATTCCCTACTTTCTTCCTTCTCTCTACTTATTTATTTGTTTATTTTTAACTAAATACTAAAATATTTTTTATATTCTTAAAGACTATCGAATTTAAAAAATTAAAAACATGAAATTATTTAATAAATAATAATGTAATATAGAAATTTATAATAATAAACAAATATATGTTATGTAATATTTAATTAATTAAATTGAATCCTAATCTATTATTAAAAAATTAGAGATTCAAGTTATATAATAATTATCTTAATTTTGATATATTCATTGAGAAACAAAAGTTTTGTATATCTAGAAGATTAACATGCATTTATTAATATATTTTTTAATATTTATAATTCGTATTTATTATTATGATTAAAAAGATTTAAAAAATTTATTAAAATTTTTTAATTTTTTAATCAATTCACATCAATTTTTGTATTTTTTTTAACTAGGTTTTAGTTTGAATAAATAAATAAATAAATAAAAAGTATTATATATTACCCTTTATAAATATAAAGAATATATATATTTTTTAAATAACTATATGACTTTCCTCTCTATCATGATCTTCCTCTCATATAAGTGAGGGTGCTTACTGTTACGAAGTGCCTCTTCCTAGTACGGCCACCAGTTCACGACACTCAATTCAACTTGCGCGCGGCATGTGCGCAAGCGCAAGTACACACAGCGAACAAATAATCACAAGTAAAGGAGTAAACCAACAATGATTACAGGTAACTCGTCCAACCTTTCTATATTATTCAATAGCAAGGAATTACAATGAATTCGCTGCTCATGGAAAGACATTTTGGGAAATTGCAGGACATGATGAACGCTTTAACCAAATTTTTAACCAAGCCATGACATCTAATTCTCATTTGGTTAGTAGTTTAATCATTGGAAATAATAATAATAAGAGAGTTTTTGAAGGATTGAGTTCGTTGGTGGACGTAGGGGGTGGCACTGGAAACATGGCTAAGGCCATTGCTGAGGCTTTCCCAGAGATGCAGTGTAAGTGTTGGATCTCTACCTCACATAGTTCAAGGTTTGGAAGGGACTAAAAACTTGTCTTATGTTGGAGGAGACATGTTCCAATTCATCCCTCCTTCTCATGCTCTTTTGCTTAAGGTATTATTAATTTTTTCTTTTTACTCAATGTGATGATTCAAATACTTAATCCTTGGAATTTTAATCAATTGAATTATATCTTAATTTATTAATATTAAACTAATCTAATAGAAAAAAATTATGTGTGTATATAAATTGGTATAAATTTTTCTTTCACATAGTTTTTTCTTTCTTCGTTTAATTGGTACAAATTTTTGGCAGTGGATATTACACAATTGGTCAGATGAGGACTGTGTGAAAATACTAAAGAAATGCAAAGAAGCAATTCCGAATAAAGAAAAAGGAGGAAAAGTGATGATTATTGAAATTGTTTTGGGCGATGAATCTAACATTGGAGATGATCCTAAAGCAAGAGAAACTCAGCTCTTCTTGGATATGCAAATGATGGTAATTTTCAACTGTAAAGAAAGACACGAGAAAGATTGGGCAAAACTTTTCATTCAAGCTGGTTTTTCTAATTATAAAATTACTCTAATATTTGGTTTGAGGTTTCTTATCGAAGTTTATTATCATTAATAATCTATTAATTATGTGTAAGTTTAATTTAGTTAAGTAAAAGTTTATTTTTTAAGTTGTAGCATTCTTGATTTTCATCTTAATGCAAAAATAAGTATTTTTTTTAAAGTTCTAATAGTTCTTTTTTTCCCTTATCTAAATTATGATCATTGGATGAGACTTTCAAAAAATAATAATAATAAATTTGATTTTTTGTTTTTTTATTTAGACTTATATTGTCTTTCTTAAATTTCTCTGATTAATTTTTTTTTATAGTATTTGAATTTTCTAGTTTGTTGATTTATGTCAAAATTGTTTGTTACACATCATATTAAATAATTTGTAAAGGTTAAGACCATGAAAGAGTGCATTTGAAAGATTGTGGAAACTATTGAGATTGTTACATTTTTTAAAACCTTAATTTTTTTACTTCAAAAGATTATTTGGGGATTCAATTTTTTACCACGAAATTTTATTTTAAGGTATGTGTACATTCTTACTAAGTTATTATGTATATGATATTGTATTTGAAGTTATTAGAGCTATGTTTTAGGTAATATAAGTTTTTCATTTTTGAGTGATATGAGTTCTTTCTTTGTGTTATATATTTTACTAGATTTGAGCTTAAATAAGAAATGATATTTTTCTAATATATTATTTTAAAAGTTATTTGAGTTATGTCTTAAATTACTAATTTGTGTTTATTAATATTTTTTAAATTTATTTGACATTGTGTTATATATTATACTTAGACTTGAGCTTAGATGAGAAATGATATTTTTATAATATATTATTTAATAGTTATTTGAGTTATGTTTAAGTTGTTAATTTATGTTTATTAATATTTGTTAAATTTATTTTTCTTGTAGATGACATGCTTGGAGAATCCAATAACATTACATTTGTATTGGAATAACATTATATTCTTCCATTATAGGTTTTGGTCATTCAAGTCGTCAATTTTAAATTTCAATTACTCTCGTTAAGTCATATGTATTGATGGAACATTTCTAAGAGGGCCTTACAAAAAAGTTCTTTTGGTTGCTAGTGGCTAGGATGCAAATAACCATGTGTTTTCTCTTGCATTTGCTCTAGTTGATGAGGAGTCATCAACTAGTTGGGGTTGAATTTTACAACGGTTTAGACATAAGTTTGAACAGGGATTGCAATCACATCTTTCCTACAAATTAAGGAAGCCCTTGATTAATTCTAAAAACATTAATTATGAAACTGAATAATATATGCTACAAAAGTTGTTGTATGTTCTTGGAACAAATGATATTTTAAATGTAAAAATCATTGATAATATCACATGACTAGCTACACGATAGGTACTCTGTCTTAAGTTCTTTTTTATTAAGAGACAATGATCTATTTGCTATGTGTTTAACTAAAAGTCTTTTACTCCACATAATCTAGTTAGGTTATAAATCATATCTATAGTACATTATCAAAAGAATGTATCAGATTTTTTACGCCGTTGTCGAAGAACAATTCATAAAATTTTATAATTTCTAATCAAAATTCTAGAAATTTATGGTGGGTAACTATAGTAATCTATTATTTAGGAAATAATTATCTAAATTCAATAAGTCAATTGTTTTAGAAATATAGGATTTATTTGAATAATTTATTTCAGAAATTATCTGCAATTACTAAATTTAAGTTAATCACATTTTAGAAAATTATTCTAAAACCGTATTAGGTAATCCATTTAAAAAAACTTACAAAAATTTTAAAAATAAAAAACCCTACAAACTTAAAATTTTCTAGAAACACAAAAATAAGCAATTTCAGAAAAAAAAAATTATTTTGATTCTTAGATGAAAAGAACACGAGCATCTACAGAAAAGATAGTTGAGCGATTGGAAAACCCTAGAGTGTCTTATTCGAAAAAGACTTCTTAGATGAAAAGAATACGAGCATCTACTGAAAAGATAGTTGAGCGATTGGAAAACTATGGAGTCTCTTATTCGAAAAAGACGGCGTCCAGATGAGCAACATGTGGATCCTGCTTAGAATGCAGTGATTGAACCAGTTCCTAATGAAGTTCACCCTGAGGAGAACTCAAATTCTAAACCTGAACCTAATCATGAACCAATTTTAGAGTCAAATCCTGAACCAATTTTAGAGTCAAATCCTGAACCAAATCCCCTTGAGCAAAATCCTAATATTGATACAACTGACCTACTCTCAATAATCATATGTTAAATAGCTTACTTAGAAGAGCAACGTCTGGATAACCAGGATGTCCGTCAAAAGATCTTAGAGGTACGTCAATCCTTATGCGACAACTCCCTCTGCTCGATGATGGATGAGATGTTCCAGGATATACCACCACCTCCACAGGACCACTAGTTCTTTTTCTTTCTCTTTTTCTCCTTTTTGCAGTATTCTTGTTTGTTTCATATTTTCTTGTTTTGTGATGCAAGGGCTGTATTCATATAGATTATTGTATGCAATTCAATCATATATGAAATAACAGTTTTGTTCTCTTTTATTGGCTTATTTTCATTTAGTTGTTTTATTGTTCTTTTCTTGCTTTCAAATAAGTGTGGGGTAAATTTTATGTAGAACACTGAGGACAATGTTCATCTTAAGTGTGGGGTGATAGTGTGCACTTATTTTGTTAATTTGATGTGTTTTGTCCAAAAAATTTTACACTTTTCAAATTTCATAAAATCTTTCTAAATTTTTCACTCTTTCTTTCAGACTTCAAATAGTTTGAGAAAGTATAATTAATTGTGTTATAATTTCTGAGTTGCCTTGTCTATGATATTAAATAACTATTTGAATGCTATGACCTTGAGAATCCCATTTCTTCTATTTTACTAGGTTTGATATAAGTCTAGACATAGAGCATTTTTTATATTTGAGCATATTAGGTAAGGTTAGTTTACTTGACAAATAACAAATTTTAAGCGTTTAGTTGAATAATGTCAGACCAATTGAACATTGTGAAAGTCATTAGATGACTTGATAGATTTTTTAGTAAAGTGCCATAATTTAATAAACCTATTTTATTTTATGTCTAAATAAGGGTAGTCTGCAAGTATCATTTATTACTCGAATACCCCTTCCTAAGGAAATTTAATGTCTGGTGCCCTAAGATCGTGTAAATCTGGGAGTTATCGGAGTGGGGTTCCACTACATGGGTAATTAAAGTTGATATATGAAAGTAGACAGTAAACACCAACAATTAATAAACATACACATGAAGTATCTTCTTAATTTTGATAAATAAATTTTGTGGCATTTGACTTGAATTCTTGAAAAGTTATTTATTTTGCTAACATGATATTTTTGATTAGTTGACACATTATTCTCTTACTTGCTTAGAAGGAAATCTGTTAAGTAAATTGTCTAAAATGAGGTTAAAAATTCTTGGTGAATATTGAACTCTTAAGTGATTTTGCCTAAAATTTATATGTTTGAACAGGGATTGTGATCACACCTTTCCTACAAATTAAAGAAGCCCTTGATTAATTCTAAAAAGATAAATTATAAAATTAAATAAATAGATGCTATAGAAGCTGTTGTCACGTTCTTGGGACAAATAATATTCTAATTAAAAATCATTAATGATATCACATGTAAAAAGAATTCTGCCACATAATTTACATAAGTTATAAATTTTATCTTTAGCACACGGTAACAAAACGCATCATGTTCTTTTTTTTTTGCCAATCAAATTTAATAAAATTTGAGGATTATGACAACAAAATTGACAGATTTTATCTCTCAACTTTATAATTGTTTTTAGTTCATACAAGAATTTAAAAATAATACTTGAATAATAATTATTATTATAATTTTTGTATATTCACAAAGAAACAAATATATATATATATATATATATATATATACACACGTCTATGTAAGAGTTTCTTGGTTAGAAAGGATGACGTGGAGATTTTAGGTGGGTTTTATTTTTATTTTTATTTTTTAATATGGACATTTTATATTTATTTCATTTAAAATTTATGATTTTTTTAAAATTATGAGTAAAATTGTAATAATTATTTTATAAATATATTTTTTAATAAAATAAATATTGTTTTAAACACCATTAAAAAATATAAAATAAAATAGATCTCTTATAAATAAAATAATCTACTTTTTATTAATTTAGTAAAAAAGTTACATTTTCTTAGTATAAATTAATTAATAACAGTTTTACTTATAACTTATGAATTAAGATATAATAGAAACGGTCTATATATATATATATATATATAATAGAGACAAATATAATATACATTAAATGTTTTTGAAAAAAATTTATTTTAAAAATATACATTAAATATGAGATATTGTCGTTAATTATTTTATCATAGAATTTTTATTAAAATATATTTCGAAATTCTGCTCCTAATATGATTAGAAAATTTAAAAATAACTATAAATAAGATAGTTTCCCTCCCTCGTAACTCCTAGTATGACCTTAAACCTCTTTGTGGAGAAAAAAAATTGTGATCCAAATTCCTTAGCAAAATCCTAAGATTGATACAATTGACCTACTCTCAATAACCATATGTTAAATAGCTTACTTGTTAGACAATGTACACCGGCTGCACTGGATTGCTTCATATAACTGCATGGGACCACTATGATACAGCTGTCATGCAGGAACATTATAGCCGTTGATGTGTGCTATTTCTATCTGATCTTAACGGCTCTTAGTGTATATGTTTCTAGGGTTGTTTTCTACTTAAAGGTGTGCAGCAGCCACTTTTTGTAATCATTGTCAATAACACATTTTCTCATTTATGAAAGCTCTGTGCTCTACCAGCTTTATGGCAGATCTTTTGTTTGTGCTTGATACATTTCATGGTATCAGAGCCAACGAAAGGGTCTGATACTACTTTCTTCTTTTAGTTTTCATCAATAAAGCTGTCTCCTCTTCAAATATGGGAGATAGTTATGTGTCAACTGGTTCCACCTCTTCACAACCTGCTATATAATCCTCAAACAGTTATATTCAACTTCAAAATCATCATCTCCTTAAAACTACTTGCTCTGGAAAATTCAAGTGATGACAGCTGTGAGAGGATATGGCCTTGAAGGCTTCCTCACAGGAACTACCTCCATTCCTTCTGAATTCATAGATGGATCTGCAAATCCAGAGTTTATTTCTTGGCAAAGACAAGATCAGTTGCTAGCCTCTTGGATTCTTTCCTCCCTATCTGAAAACCTCCTTGTAATGATGGTAGGTTTAAACACGTCTAGAGAAATCTGGAAAGCTCTTGAGGTTAACTTTTCCAGTCAAACTGCTGCTAGAAAGATGCAGTACAAGCTTCAACTTTCTTCAATAAAAAAGGGATCTTCAAGTGTTAGAGATTATGTCAATAAAGTTAAGACTTGCTGTGATATGCTGGCATCAGCTGGACAACCCATCTCTGAAGAAGATCAAGCCATGTATGTGTTAACTGGCTTAGGAGCTGAATTAGATCCTGTGGTGGTTGCAGCTACTGCTAGGAGTGAATCAATTACTCTTAGAGATATTCTGCCTATGTTATTGAGTTATGAAATTAGGCTAGAGTCTGATGTGTTCAACAATCAGATTAATACTGAAGGTTCCAACCCCTCAATTAATCTCACACAACAACAAGGACAAAGGAAAAACTACTTGTCTACATCTAACTATCAAGGAAATAGCTTCAGAGGAAGAGGTTAGTCCAACAGTAGAGGAGGAAGAGGTACGACTGGAGCTTTTAGAGATCGAGGTGGAAGAGGATTCAGACAGAATAACAAACCTTAGTGTCAAATATGTGGTTACACCAACCATACTGCTGAGAAATGTTACTACAGGTTTGATTCTTCATATGGTTCCTCATCCGGACAGTCTCAAAGCAATATCACCAACTCAAGAAATTTTCAAGCATATCCAGTTGTTCGAGCTACAGATTCATCATCCATATCTCACATCTCTGACTCAGCAAGTGATGCAAGCTGGTATGCTGACACAGGTGCTTCAAACCATGTGACTAATGACCTGGCCAATCTTAACATTGCTTCAGAGTTTCAAGGAAATAACAAGGTTCAAGTTGGAAATGGGACAGGTTTGTGTATTTCACATGTTGGTAACTCCTCAATAAATTCTCTTCATAAGCCTTTTCTCTTGAAAATTCTTCTTCATGTACCACAAATCACCAAAAATTTGATAAGTGTTTCACAATTTGCTCTTGATAATGCAGTCTATTTTGAGTTTCACCCTAAGTTTTGTGTTGTCAAGGACCAGGTTTCCCATCAAGTTCTACTCAGAGGATGTCTTAAAGATGCTCTTTACACCTTTGACTTTTAGCTTAATGACAAGAACATATCAGATTCTGGCAGTTTGCTTCCTAAAAGACCTTTGGCTTTTCTCGGTTTTAGTAATAAGGAGTTAAATTCACAACTATATCAGTAGCACCTTAGACTAGGCCATCCAGCCTTTAATATTGTCAATAAAGTGCTCAAAGTTTGCAATCTCTCCAGTTCAATCAATAAAAACTTTGATTCTATATGTTGTGCATGTTTACAAGGCAAAAGTCACAAATTGCCATTCTCTGATTCTAAAACTGAATATAGCAAACCATTTGATCTTGTCCACTCAGATGTGTGGGGGCCTGCTCCCTTAAAATCCTTAAATGGTTTTAGCTATTATGTGTCCTTTATTGATCATTTCACTAGGTACACATGGATTTATTTTCTAAAGGCAAAATCTGAAGTTGCAAATGCCTTTCGTCATTTACAGAACCTTGTACTCACTCAGTTTAACTCTAAAATCAAAAGCATTCAAAGTGATGGTGGTGGTGAATTCATGGCTCTAACAAATCATTTTCACAATTCAGGAATACACCACAAAATATCTTGTCCTTACACTGCCCAACAAAATGGCCTAGCTGAAAGAAAGCATAGGCACATAGTTGAAATGGGACTTTCCCTTCTTGCTCACTCTCATCTTCCCTTAAAACACTGGGATGATGCTTTTAGCACCTCTGTTCACCTAATAAACAGACTTCCTGCCAAGATCCTTCATTACATAAGTCCTTATCAGAAGTTGCTGAACAAATCTCCAGATTATTTCCACCTAAAAGTCTTTGGTTGTTTATGTTATCCTCACTTAAGGTCCTTAAATAAACATAAACTTCAGTTTAGGTCTCAACCTAGTGTGTTTCTAGGTTACAGTGAACACTATAAGGGCTATAAGGTTCTTTTACCTGAAGGTAAAGTTATCATTACCAGAAATATAATCTTTGATGAGCATCAATTTCCCTATAATCAAAAAATTGTCACTTCATCTGCTCCTTCACATAATATAACTCCTATTAGTGCTCTTCATCCACTACCAATCCTCTCAAGTTTTCCTCAAAAATCCTCATCTCATTATGTCCCTATTGTTGGGGTTTCAACCCATGTCCCACATTTGAAGATAATGCTAGAGTTGACTAGCATTAAAGAATACCACTAACTCTATTAGTATGAGGCCTTTTGGGAAGTTGCCCAAGAACAAAACCGTGAGGGCTTAGGTCCAAAGAGGACAATACCATACTAATGTGGAGTTGAGTGGTGGAAGCCCAACCTTGTGGGATCATTTGGGCCCAACACCTGTGACACTTACAGCATCACAGAAAACTCACAATTCTACACCATCTACAACTTCATCACATCAGTCTTCTCATTCACCTGTTACCTGCAGTCCTAACCAAAAGAGTCCTTCTACAATTCCTCTTATTGTTGAGTTACCACATGTCTCTAATGCACATTCTGAGTCTTCTATTTCTAACAAGAATCTTGTAAGTTCACCTTTTGCTGCAGGGACACACCATATGATCACAAGAAGCAAACTGGGGATCTACAAACCAAGGGTGCTTGTTGCTAATGTACTGGATTACACTGAACCTACTTCCTACACATAGGTAATGACTCATCCTAAGTGGAAGCAAGCTATGGACGAGGAGTACAAAGCTTTGCTTAAAAACAAAACTTGGACCCTATCATCTCTTCCTACAGATAAGTCCTTAATTGGCTGTAAATGGGTTTTCAAGTTAAAAACTAATGCTGACGGCTCCATTGCAAGATACAAGGCAAGGTTAGTGGCAAAGGGTTATGATCAACGAGTTGGATTTGATTTTTCAGAGACTTTCAATCCTGTAGTAAAACCTACTACAATAAGGATAGTTCTGTGTATTGCTGTGAATTATGGTTGGAAAATAACTCAGTTAGATGTGAACAATGCATTATTGCATGGTGATCTTCATAATGATATTTTCATGGCTCAACCTCCAGGTTTTGAAATATCTTCAGAGCAGCTACATGTCTGCAAACTCAACAAAGCAATCTATAGCCTTAAACAAACTCAAATCAGTGTTGCTTGCTTCTGGATTTCATCATTCTTATGTTGATACTTCCTTATTCATATCATCTTCTAAAGCAGGTTGTATTTGGGTGCTTATTTATGTTGATGACATCTTGGTAACTGGTAGTGATACAGATGGAATTACTCTGCTTATTTCTAAGCTCGGTGCTGCCTTTTCTCTTAAGAATCTAGGTGAGCTTCATAACTTCCTTGGTATTGAAGTATCCAAGACTGAAAATGGTTTACATCTTAGCCAAACAAAATATATCACCTCTTTACTGCATAGAGCTCAGATGATCACAGCCAATCCAACTCCAACACCTATGATCACCTCTCCATCTCTTTCTAAATCTCATAGAGAACCTACTGTTAATCCTACTTTATACAGGAGTATTGTAGGAGCTCTTCAGTATATTACAATAACCAGACCTGATATCTCCTTCTCAGTTGACAAAGTATGCCAGTACATGCATTCTCCACTCAGTACACATTGGAGAGCTGTCAAAAGAATTCTTAGATATCTTGCAGGTTCATCTCATTCTCCTTCAACAATTCACAACAGTTGAGTTTAAATGCTTACTCAGACTCTGATTGGGCTAGGGACTTAGATGATAGAAAGTCTATCTCTGGCTTTTGTGTCTTCTTAGGCAGCAATATTGTGTCTTGGTGCTCCAAAAAGTAACATTCAGTCTCTAGGTCAAGCACTGAAGCTGAATACCGCAGCTTGGCTCTTGCTTCAACTGAACTCTCCTGGATTACCTCTCTTCTTCAAGAATTACAGATAAATTATGGTTCAACTCCAAGACTTTGGGTAGATAATCAAAGTGCAATTGCACTTGCTTCAAATCCAGTCTTGCATACAAGGACAAAGTATGTGGAATTAGATATACATTTTGTTAGAGATCTCATTTCCAAGAATGTACTGTCAGTATAATTTGTTCCATCCATTGATCAAATTGCAGACATTTTCACTAAACCACTGTCAACGCAATTCTTCACCAAGGTTCGTGACAAGCTAACATTGTCTCCTTCACCC
This sequence comes from Asclepias syriaca, assembly GCA_027405835.1. Taxonomy (NCBI): domain Eukaryota; kingdom Viridiplantae; phylum Streptophyta; class Magnoliopsida; order Gentianales; family Apocynaceae; genus Asclepias; species Asclepias syriaca. The sequence goes on from JAPHNG010000302.1 coordinate 18,052, forward strand.
GGTTCAAATTAAGGGGGGATGTTAGACAATGTACACCGGCTGCACTGGATTGCTTCATATAGCTGCATGGGACCACTATGATACAGTTGTCATGCATGAACATTATAGCCGTTGATGTGTGCTATTTCTATCTGATCTTAACATCTCTTAGTGTATATGTTTCTAGGGTTGTTTTCTACTTAAGGGTGTGCAGCAGCCACCTTTTGTAATCATTGTCAATAACACATTTTCTCATTTATGAAAGCTTTGTGCTCTACCAGCTTTATGGCAGATCTTTTGTTTGTGCTTGATACCTTTCATTACTTAGAGGAGCTACGTTTGGATAACCAGGATATCCGTCGAAAGATCTTAGAGGTACGTCAATCCTTATGCGACGACTCCCTCTGCTCGATGATGGATGAGATGTTTCAGGATATACCACCACCTCCACAGGACCACTAGTTCTTTTTCTTTCCCTTTTTCTCCTTTTTGCTTGTTTTTCTCTTTGCAGTATTCTTGTTTTGTTTCATGTTTTCTTGTTTTGTGATGCAAGGGTTGTATTCTTATAGATTATTGTATGCAATTCAATCATATATGAAATAACAGTTTTGTTCTCTTTTATTGGCTTATTTTCATTTAGTTGTTTTATTGTTCTTTTCTTGCTTTCAAATAAGTGTGGGGTAGATTTTATGTAGAACATTGAGGACAATGTTCATCTTAAGTGTGGGGTGATAGTGTGCACTTATTTTGTTATTTTGATGTGTTTTGTCCAAGTTAATTTGATGGGTTTAGTCCAAAAGTTTTTACACTTTTCAAATTTCATAAAATCTTTCTAAATTTTTCACTCTTTCTTTCAGACTTCAAATTGTTTGAGAAAGTATAATTAATTGTGTTATGATTTCTGAGTTGCCTTGTCTATGATATTAAATAACTATTTGAATGCTATGACCTTGAGAATCCCATATCTTCTATTTTACTAGGTTTGATATAAGTCTAGACATAGAGCATTTTTCATATTTGAGCATATTAGGTCTGGTTAGTTTACTTGACAAATAACAAATTTTGAGCATTTAGATGAATAATGTCAGACCAATTGAACATTGTGAAAGTCATTAGATGACTTAATAGATTTTTGAGTAAAGTGCCATAATTTAATAAACCTATTTTATTTATGTCTAAATAAGGGTAGTCTGCAAGTATCATTTATTACTCGAATACACCTTCTGAAGGAAATTTAATGTCTGGTGCCCTAAGATCGTGTAGATCTTGGAGTTATCGGAGTGGGGTTCACTAAATGGGTAATTAAAGTTGATATATGAAAGTAGACAGTAAACACCAACAATTAATAAACATACACATGAAGTATCTTCTTAATTTTGGTAAATAAATTTTGTGGCATTTGACTTGAATTCTTGAAAAGTTATTCATTTTGCTAACATGATATTTTTGATTAATTAACACATTATTCTCTTACTTGCTTAGAAGGAAATCTGTGAGTTGAGTAATTGATTAGAGGTAGTTCACACACTATACATCAGGAGTTTTATGTACATAGATGCATATTGAGCACAGTAAATAGATTAAATTGATTATGCCTGGTCTATGCATAAAAACACTAGTTCATGAAACACTTAGAGGCAATTCATTTTTTTTTTACGCATGTAGTTGAGCTTTTGCATCTCAATTTGGATTGTCTGTATAAGTGGAAAATTTAGCTGAATACTTGTTGAAACATTTCTTCTGTGATTGCACCTATAGTATAGCGCAATTATATTTCATTTGGTGATTTGTTTGGGGACAAGCAAAAAGCTAAGTGTGAAGTTATCTGATAACGCTAAATAATATCACATTTTTAGCATTTATTTACTCTTGATTTATGTTCAATTAGAAAGTTTTTTGACTTAATTGCATTAAATTAACACTTAATTACTTGATTTTAGTCTTAAGAGAGTTTCATAGGTTGAATTGCACAAAATAATAAAATATGGTGCAAATTTGTAAATACGAGAAAGCTCGGGATGGGCACTATGAGCCTACAGTGCCCATCCCCAATAGACGGGCACTACGAGCTAGGGAAGGTCGTCCTAAGCTCCAAGAGGCGTCTCACATCGGAAATTTTTGTGATTTTAGCTTCAATTCACTCCTATAAATAGCTCAGACCTTTGCACTTCATCCTCATCCCTTCCCCCTCAACATAGAGCATCTTTCATCTCAGAATCACTCGATTCTATCGTTCTGAGTCTCAATCTCAAGATTGAAAAAATTTACGGTGAAATATTCTGAGTCCGATTTTCATAGAATTCCAAGATTTCGCTAGGAAATCTCGGAGAATACTAGGTTCTCGTTGTCTTAGTTCATAGGGTAGTACTTGAGTCTTGACCGGAAGGTGAAGTACTGCTACTAGCTCAAGGAGACGTGTCTCGAAGGTTCTGACGTCCAGATGAGGGTCGATTCCCGGGAGTTGAAGAGATAGCAGGAAAGAGGATATCGTTAAGTAGTGACAGCCTTACCACAAATATTTTTTTAACTCTTTTTTTTATGTTCCATGTAATTTACCTGAATATTTATTTGAATTTCAAAACTCGAGATGTTTTATTTTATACGTTTGCAATTTGAGTTATAGCATATCTTATTTTCCTAGGAAGATCATAAAGCTGAAATTATCACTATGATTTGGTTCTCTATTTATGCTTTTAAATTAAACATAGAATTATGAGCATGTCATAATAGTTTAAGTTAACAGTTTACTTTAAGCCCTGACCGAAAGGTAATTGTAATAACTTCTAGATTAAGATAATTAACATAACATACACCATATATGTTAAGAACTCTAATAATGCTAAGTTAGATCTTTATGTCAATCTTAGATGGAAGTAGTAACACGACACTTACTAATTAACTCAAAAGATTATTAGGGTTACAACCACTTACCAATACCGGGGTAATCAATTTAGGTAACTCAGATATTTAACAAATAATAACATATCATAATTATCTTAGATCAAAACTATAGTCATATCTTCAAAAATATGTCAAGTAAATTGTCTAAAATGAGGTTAAAAATTCTTCGTGAATATTGAACTGTTAAGTGATTTTGCCTGAAATTTATATGTTTGAACACGGATTGCGATCACACATTTCCTACAAATTAAGGAAGCCCTTGATTAATTCTAAAAAGATAAATTATAAAATTAAATAAATAGATGCTATAGAAGTTGTTGTCACGTTCTTGGGACAAATGATATTCTAATTAAAAATCATTAATGCTATCACATGTAAAAAGAACTCTGCCACATAATTTACGCAAGTTATAAATTTTATCTTTAGCACACGGTAAAAAAACGTGTCATGTTCTTTTTTCCGCCAATCAAATTTAATAAAATTTGAGGATTACGGCAACAAAATTGACAGATTTTATCTCTCAACTTTATAATTGTTTTTAGTTCATACAAGAATTTAAAAATAACACTCGAATAATAATTATTATTATAATTTTGGTATATTCACAAAGAAACAAATATATATATATATATATATATATATATATATATATATATATATATATATATATATACACACACGTCCGTTATAGAGTTTTCTTGGTTAGAAAGGATGACGTAGAGATTTTAGGTGGGTTTTATTTTTATTTTTATTTTTTTAATAAATAAATATTTTATTAAACACCATTAAAAAATATAAAATAAAATAAATCTCTTATAAATAAAATAATCTACTTTTTATTAATTTAGTAAAAAAATTACATTTTTATTAGTATAAATTAATTAATAACAGTTTCACTCATAACTTATGAATTAAGATATAATAGAAACGTCTA